>CAXKVX010001718.1:0-113419 GCA_964058865.1 Eleocharis quinqueflora | reverse complement strand
CTTCATTTATGGGTGGTAACCATTAAAGAAAACATCACAAAGCATCTTATCCTACTACGAGAAGTGTTTCTTATCTGAGTACTTCATTTATGGGTGCTAAACAATGAATAAAACACAAGGAAGAACAATAGATTACCACTCTAAGTGCTTAATGTCGACTACTTAGTTTATGAGTGATTCCGATCAGAATACTTCATTTTTGGGTGGTACCATTAAAGAAAACATCACAGAGCATCTTATCTTTGCTACGAGAAGAGTTTCTTCTCCGAGTACTTCATTTAAGCATTGTAACCATTCACTAAAACACCCCGAAGAAGCATAGAGTTCCACTCAAAGTGCTTCATTTATGTCCGAGTACATAATTTAAGAGTGATTCTGATCAGAGTACTTCATTTATGGGTGGTAACCATTAAAAAAACATCACAAATCATCTTATCCTACTACGATTAGTGTTTCTCATCTGAGTACTTCATTTATGGGTGGTAACCATTACACAAAACACCACAAATCATCATATCTTATTATTAGAAGTGTTTCTGATGAGTGTACTTTATTTATGAGTGGTAACCTTTGAAGAAAACTCCACAAAGCATCATATCTTACAACGAGAAGAGTTTCTTCTCTGAGTACTTCATTTAAGTGTTGTAAACAATCAATAAAACACCGTGATGAAGCATAGAGTACTACTATAAGTGCTTAATGTCGAGTACTTAATTTATGAGTGATTCTGATCAGAGTGCTTCATTTATGGGTGGTAATCATTAAAGAAAACATAACAAAGCATCTTATACTACTACGAGAAGTGTTTCTTATCCGAGTACTTCATTATGGGTGGGAAACAATGAATAAAACACAATGAAGAAGAATAGATTACCACTCTAAGGTTTAATGTCGAGTACTTTAATTATGAGTGATTTTGATCAGAGTACTTAATTTATGGGTGGAAAAAACAATGAATAAAACACAACGAAGAAGAATAGATTACCATTCTAAGTGTTTAATGTCGAGTACTTCATTTATGAGTGATTCTGATAAGAGAATTCCATTTATGGGTTGGAAACAGTGAATAAAACATAACAAAGAAGAGTAGATTACCACTCTAGGTGCTTAATGCCGAGCACTTCATTTATGAGTGATTCTGATCAAAGTGCTTCATTTATGGGTGGTAACCATTAAAGAAAACATCACAAAGCATCTTATCCTACTACGAGAAGTGTTTCTTATCTGAGTACTTCATTTATGGGTGCTAAACAATGAATAAAACACAAGGAAGAACAATAGATTACCACTCTAAGTGCTTAATGTCGACTACTTAGTTTATGAGTGATTCCGATCAGAATACTTCATTTTTGGGTGGTACCATTAAAGAAAACATCACAGAGCATCTTATCTTTGCTACGAGAAGAGTTTCTTCTCCGAGTACTTCATTTAAGCATTGTAACCATTCACTAAAACACCCCGAAGAAGCATAGAGTTCCACTCAAAGTGCTTCATTTATGTCCGAGTACATAATTTAAGAGTGATTCTGATCAGAGTACTTCATTTATGGGTGGTAACCATTAAAAAAACATCACAAATCATCTTATCCTACTACGATTAGTGTTTCTCATCTGAGTACTTCATTTATGGGTGCTAAACAATGAATAAAACACAAGGAAGAACAATAGATTACCACTCTAAGTGCTTAATGTCGACTACTTAGTTTATGAGTGATTCCGATCAGAATACTTCATTTTTGGGTGGTACCATTAAAGAAAACATCACAGAGCATCTTATCTTTGCTACGAGAAGAGTTTCTTCTCCGAGTACTTCATTTAAGCATTGTAACCATTCACTAAAACACCCCGAAGAAGCATAGAGTTCCACTCAAAGTGCTTCATTTATGTCCGAGTACATAATTTAAGAGTGATTCTGATCAGAGTACTTCATTTATGGGTGGTAACCATTAAAAAAACATCACAAATCATCTTATCCTACTACGATTAGTGTTTCTCATCTGAGTACTTCATTTATGGGTGGTAACCATTACACAAAACACCACAAAGCATCATATCTTATTATTAGAAGTGTTTCTGATGAGTGTACTTTATTTATGAGTGGTAACCTTTGAAGAAAACTCCACAAAGCATCATATCTTACAACGAGAAGAGTTTCTTCTCTGAGTACTTCATTTAAGTGTTGTAAACAATCAATAAAACACCGTGATGAAGCATAGAGTACTACTATAAGTGCTTAATGTCGAGTACTTAATTTATGAGTGATTCTGATCAGAGTGCTTCATTTATGGGTGGTAACCATTAAAGAAATCATAACAAAGCATCTTATACTACTACGAGAAGTGTTTCTTATCCGAGTACTTCATTATGGGTGGGAAACAATGAATAAAACACAATGAAGAAGAATAGATTACCACTCTAAGGTTTAATGTCGAGTACTTTAATTATGAGTGATTTTGATCAGAGTACTTAATTTATGGGTGGAAAACAATGAATAAAACACAACGAAGAAGAATAGATTACCATTCTAAGTGCTTAATGTCGAGTACTTCATTTATGAGTGATTCTGATAAGAGAATTCCATTTATGGGTTGGAAACAGTGAATAAAACATAACAAAGAAGAGTAGATTACCACTCTAGGTGCTTAATGCCGAGCACTTCATTTATGAGTGATTCTGATCAAAGTGCTTCATTTATGGGTGGTAACCATTAAAGAAAACATCACAAAGCATCTTATCCTACTACGAGAAGTGTTTCTTATCTGAGTACTTCATTTATGGGTGCTAAACAATGAATAAAACACAAGGAAGAACAATAGATTACCACTCTAAGTGCTTAATGTCGACTACTTAGTTTATGAGTGATTCCGATCAGAATACTTCATTTTTGGGTGGTACCATTAAAGAAAACATCACAGAGCATCTTATCTTTGCTACGAGAAGAGTTTCTTCTCCGAGTACTTCATTTAAGCATTGTAACCATTCACTAAAACACCCCGAAGAAGCATAGAGTTCCACTCAAAGTGCTTCATTTATGTCCGAGTACATAATTTAAGAGTGATTCTGATCAGAGTACTTCATTTATGGGTGGTAACCATTAAAAAAACATCACAAATCATCTTATCCTACTACGATTAGTGTTTCTCATCTGAGTACTTCATTTATGGGTGGTAACCATTACACAAAACACCACAAAGCATCATATCTTATTATTAGAAGTGTTTCTGATGAGTGTACTTTATTTATGAGTGGTAACCTTTGAAGAAAACTCCACAAAGCATCATATCTTACAACGAGAAGAGTTTCTTCTCTGAGTACTTCATTTAAGTGTTGTAAACAATCAATAAAACACCGTGATGAAGCATAGAGTACTACTATAAGTGCTTAATGTCGAGTACTTAATTTATGAGTGATTCTGATCAGAGTGCTTCATTTATGGGTGGTAATCATTAAAGAAAACATAACAAAGCATCTTATACTACTACGAGAAGTGTTTCTTATCCGAGTACTTCATTATGGGTGGGAAACAATGAATAAAACACAATGAAGAAGAATAGATTACCACTCTAAGGTTTAATGTCGAGTACTTTAATTATGAGTGATTTTGATCAGAGTACTTAATTTATGGGTGGAAAAAACAATGAATAAAACACAACGAAGAAGAATAGATTACCATTCTAAGTGTTTAATGTCGAGTACTTCATTTATGAGTGATTCTGATAAGAGAATTCCATTTATGGGTTGGAAACAGTGAATAAAACATAACAAAGAAGAGTAGATTACCACTCTAGGTGCTTAATGCCGAGCACTTCATTTATGAGTGATTCTGATCAAAGTGCTTCATTTATGGGTGGTAACCATTAAAGAAAACATCACAAAGCATCTTATCCTACTACGAGAAGTGTTTCTTATCTGAGTACTTCATTTATGGGTGCTAAACAATGAATAAAACACAAGGAAGAACAATAGATTACCACTCTAAGTGCTTAATGTCGACTACTTAGTTTATGAGTGATTCCGATCAGAATACTTCATTTTTGGGTGGTACCATTAAAGAAAACATCACAGAGCATCTTATCTTTGCTACGAGAAGAGTTTCTTCTCCGAGTACTTCATTTAAGCATTGTAACCATTCACTAAAACACCCCGAAGAAGCATAGAGTTCCACTCAAAGTGCTTCATTTATGTCCGAGTACATAATTTAAGAGTGATTCTGATCAGAGTACTTCATTTATGGGTGGTAACCATTAAAAAAACATCACAAATCATCTTATCCTACTACGATTAGTGTTTCTCATCTGAGTACTTCATTTATGGGTGGTAACCATTACACAAAACACCACAAAGCATCATATCTTATTATTAGAAGTGTTTCTGATGAGTGTACTTTATTTATGAGTGGTAACCTTTGAAGAAAACTCCACAAAGCATCATATCTTACAACGAGAAGAGTTTCTTCTCTGAGTACTTCATTTAAGTGTTGTAAACAATCAATAAAACACCGTGATGAAGCATAGAGTACTACTATAAGTGCTTAATGTCGAGTACTTAATTTATGAGTGATTCTGATCAGAGTGCTTCATTTATGGGTGGTAATCATTAAAGAAAACATAACAAAGCATCTTATACTACTACGAGAAGTGTTTCTTATCCGAGTACTTCATTATGGGTGGGAAACAATGAATAAAACACAATGAAGAAGAATAGATTACCACTCTAAGGTTTAATGTCGAGTACTTTAATTATGAGTGATTTTGATCAGAGTACTTAATTTATGGGTGGAAAAAACAATGAATAAAACACAACGAAGAAGAATAGATTACCATTCTAAGTGTTTAATGTCGAGTACTTCATTTATGAGTGATTCTGATAAGAGAATTCCATTTATGGGTTGGAAACAGTGAATAAAACATAACAAAGAAGAGTAGATTACCACTCTAGGTGCTTAATGCCGAGCACTTCATTTATGAGTGATTCTGATCAAAGTGCTTCATTTATGGGTGGTAACCATTAAAGAAAACATCACAAAGCATCTTATCCTACTACGAGAAGTGTTTCTTATCTGAGTACTTCATTTATGGGTGCTAAACAATGAATAAAACACAAGGAAGAACAATAGATTACCACTCTAAGTGCTTAATGTCGACTACTTAGTTTATGAGTGATTCCGATCAGAATACTTCATTTTTGGGTGGTACCATTAAAGAAAACATCACAGAGCATCTTATCTTTGCTACGAGAAGAGTTTCTTCTCCGAGTACTTCATTTAAGCATTGTAACCATTCACTAAAACACCCCGAAGAAGCATAGAGTTCCACTCAAAGTGCTTCATTTATGTCCGAGTACATAATTTAAGAGTGATTCTGATCAGAGTACTTCATTTATGGGTGGTAACCATTAAAAAAACATCACAAATCATCTTATCCTACTACGATTAGTGTTTCTCATCTGAGTACTTCATTTATGGGTGGTAACCATTACACAAAACACCACAAAGCATCATATCTTATTATTAGAAGTGTTTCTGATGAGTGTACTTTATTTATGAGTGGTAACCTTTGAAGAAAACTCCACAAAGCATCATATCTTACAACGAGAAGAGTTTCTTCTCTGAGTACTTCATTTAAGTGTTGTAAACAATCAATAAAACACCGTGATGAAGCATAGAGTACTACTATAAGTGCTTAATGTCGAGTACTTAATTTATGAGTGATTCTGATCAGAGTGCTTCATTTATGGGTGGTAATCATTAAAGAAAACATAACAAAGCATCTTATACTACTACGAGAAGTGTTTCTTATCCGAGTACTTCATTATGGGTGGGAAACAATGAATAAAACACAATGAAGAAGAATAGATTACCACTCTAAGGTTTAATGTCGAGTACTTTAATTATGAGTGATTTTGATCAGAGTACTTAATTTATGGGTGGAAAAAACAATGAATAAAACACAACGAAGAAGAATAGATTACCATTCTAAGTGTTTAATGTCGAGTACTTCATTTATGAGTGATTCTGATAAGAGAATTCCATTTATGGGTTGGAAACAGTGAATAAAACATAACAAAGAAGAGTAGATTACCACTCTAGGTGCTTAATGCCGAGCACTTCATTTATGAGTGATTCTGATCAAAGTGCTTCATTTATGGGTGGTAACCATTAAAGAAAACATCACAAAGCATCTTATCCTACTACGAGAAGTGTTTCTTATCTGAGTACTTCATTTATGGGTGCTAAACAATGAATAAAACACAAGGAAGAACAATAGATTACCACTCTAAGTGCTTAATGTCGACTACTTAGTTTATGAGTGATTCCGATCAGAATACTTCATTTTTGGGTGGTACCATTAAAGAAAACATCACAGAGCATCTTATCTTTGCTACGAGAAGAGTTTCTTCTCCGAGTACTTCATTTAAGCATTGTAACCATTCACTAAAACACCCCGAAGAAGCATAGAGTTCCACTCAAAGTGCTTCATTTATGTCCGAGTACATAATTTAAGAGTGATTCTGATCAGAGTACTTCATTTATGGGTGGTAACCATTAAAAAAACATCACAAATCATCTTATCCTACTACGATTAGTGTTTCTCATCTGAGTACTTCATTTATGGGTGGTAACCATTACACAAAACACCACAAAGCATCATATCTTATTATTAGAAGTGTTTCTGATGAGTGTACTTTATTTATGAGTGGTAACCTTTGAAGAAAACTCCACAAAGCATCATATCTTACAACGAGAAGAGTTTCTTCTCTGAGTACTTCATTTAAGTGTTGTAAACAATCAATAAAACACCGTGATGAAGCATAGAGTACTACTATAAGTGCTTAATGTCGAGTACTTAATTTATGAGTGATTCTGATCAGAGTGCTTCATTTATGGGTGGTAATCATTAAAGAAAACATAACAAAGCATCTTATACTACTACGAGAAGTGTTTCTTATCCGAGTACTTCATTATGGGTGGGAAACAATGAATAAAACACAATGAAGAAGAATAGATTACCACTCTAAGGTTTAATGTCGAGTACTTTAATTATGAGTGATTTTGATCAGAGTACTTAATTTATGGGTGGAAAAAACAATGAATAAAACACAACGAAGAAGAATAGATTACCATTCTAAGTGTTTAATGTCGAGTACTTCATTTATGAGTGATTCTGATAAGAGAATTCCATTTATGGGTTGGAAACAGTGAATAAAACATAACAAAGAAGAGTAGATTACCACTCTAGGTGCTTAATGCCGAGCACTTCATTTATGAGTGATTCTGATCAAAGTGCTTCATTTATGGGTGGTAACCATTAAAGAAAACATCACAAAGCATCTTATCCTACTACGAGAAGTGTTTCTTATCTGAGTACTTCATTTATGGGTGCTAAACAATGAATAAAACACAAGGAAGAACAATAGATTACCACTCTAAGTGCTTAATGTCGACTACTTAGTTTATGAGTGATTCCGATCAGAATACTTCATTTTTGGGTGGTACCATTAAAGAAAACATCACAGAGCATCTTATCTTTGCTACGAGAAGAGTTTCTTCTCCGAGTACTTCATTTAAGCATTGTAACCATTCACTAAAACACCCCGAAGAAGCATAGAGTTCCACTAAAAGTGCTTCATTTATGTCCGAGTACATAATTTAAGAGTGATTCTGATCAGAGTACTTCATTTATGGGTGGTAACCATTAAAAAAACATCACAAATCATCTTATCCTACTACGATTAGTGTTTCTCATCTGAGTACTTCATTTATGGGTGCTAAACAATGAATAAAACACAAGGAAGAACAATAGATTACCACTCTAAGTGCTTAATGTCGACTACTTAGTTTATGAGTGATTCCGATCAGAATACTTCATTTTTGGGTGGTACCATTAAAGAAAACATCACAGAGCATCTTATCTTTGCTACGAGAAGAGTTTCTTCTCCGAGTACTTCATTTAAGCATTGTAACCATTCACTAAAACACCCCGAAGAAGCATAGAGTTCCACTCAAAGTGCTTCATTTATGTCCGAGTACATAATTTAAGAGTGATTCTGATCAGAGTACTTCATTTATGGGTGGTAACCATTAAAAAAACATCACAAATCATCTTATCCTACTACGATTAGTGTTTCTCATCTGAGTACTTCATTTATGGGTGGTAACCATTACACAAAACACCACAAAGCATCATATCTTATTATTAGAAGTGTTTCTGATGAGTGTACTTTATTTATGAGTGGTAACCTTTGAAGAAAACTCCACAAAGCATCATATCTTACAACGAGAAGAGTTTCTTCTCTGAGTACTTCATTTAAGTGTTGTAAACAATCAATAAAACACCGTGATGAAGCATAGAGTACTACTATAAGTGCTTAATGTCGAGTACTTAATTTATGAGTGATTCTGATCAGAGTGCTTCATTTATGGGTGGTAATCATTAAAGAAAACATAACAAAGCATCTTATACTACTACGAGAAGTGTTTCTTATCCGAGTACTTCATTATGGGTGGGAAACAATGAATAAAACACAATGAAGAAGAATAGATTACCACTCTAAGGTTTAATGTCGAGTACTTTAATTATGAGTGATTTTGATCAGAGTACTTAATTTATGGGTGGAAAAAACAATGAATAAAACACAACGAAGAAGAATAGATTACCATTCTAAGTGTTTAATGTCGAGTACTTCATTTATGAGTGATTCTGATAAGAGAATTCCATTTATGGGTTGGAAACAGTGAATAAAACATAACAAAGAAGAGTAGATTACCACTCTAGGTGCTTAATGCCGAGCACTTCATTTATGAGTGATTCTGATCAAAGTGCTTCATTTATGGGTGGTAACCATTAAAGAAAACATCACAAAGCATCTTATCCTACTACGAGAAGTGTTTCTTATCTGAGTACTTCATTTATGGGTGCTAAACAATGAATAAAACACAAGGAAGAACAATAGATTACCACTCTAAGTGCTTAATGTCGACTACTTAGTTTATGAGTGATTCCGATCAGAATACTTCATTTTTGGGTGGTACCATTAAAGAAAACATCACAGAGCATCTTATCTTTGCTACGAGAAGAGTTTCTTCTCCGAGTACTTCATTTAAGCATTGTAACCATTCACTAAAACACCCCGAAGAAGCATAGAGTTCCACTCAAAGTGCTTCATTTATGTCCGAGTACATAATTTAAGAGTGATTCTGATCAGAGTACTTCATTTATGGGTGGTAACCATTAAAAAAACATCACAAATCATCTTATCCTACTACGATTAGTGTTTCTCATCTGAGTACTTCATTTATGGGTGGTAACCATTACACAAAACACCACAAAGCATCATATCTTATTATTAGAAGTGTTTCTGATGAGTGTACTTTATTTATGAGTGGTAACCTTTGAAGAAAACTCCACAAAGCATCATATCTTACAACGAGAAGAGTTTCTTCTCTGAGTACTTCATTTAAGTGTTGTAAACAATCAATAAAACACCGTGATGAAGCATAGAGTACTACTATAAGTGCTTAATGTCGAGTACTTAATTTATGAGTGATTCTGATCAGAGTGCTTCATTTATGGGTGGTAATCATTAAAGAAAACATAACAAAGCATCTTATACTACTACGAGAAGTGTTTCTTATCCGAGTACTTCATTATGGGTGGGAAACAATGAATAAAACACAATGAAGAAGAATAGATTACCACTCTAAGGTTTAATGTCGAGTACTTTAATTATGAGTGATTTTGATCAGAGTACTTAATTTATGGGTGGAAAAAACAATGAATAAAACACAACGAAGAAGAATAGATTACCATTCTAAGTGTTTAATGTCGAGTACTTCATTTATGAGTGATTCTGATAAGAGAATTCCATTTATGGGTTGGAAACAGTGAATAAAACATAACAAAGAAGAGTAGATTACCACTCTAGGTGCTTAATGCCGAGCACTTCATTTATGAGTGATTCTGATCAAAGTGCTTCATTTATGGGTGGTAACCATTAAAGAAAACATCACAAAGCATCTTATCCTACTACGAGAAGTGTTTCTTATCTGAGTACTTCATTTATGGGTGCTAAACAATGAATAAAACACAAGGAAGAACAATAGATTACCACTCTAAGTGCTTAATGTCGACTACTTAGTTTATGAGTGATTCCGATCAGAATACTTCATTTTTGGGTGGTACCATTAAAGAAAACATCACAGAGCATCTTATCTTTGCTACGAGAAGAGTTTCTTCTCCGAGTACTTCATTTAAGCATTGTAACCATTCACTAAAACACCCCGAAGAAGCATAGAGTTCCACTCAAAGTGCTTCATTTATGTCCGAGTACATAATTTAAGAGTGATTCTGATCAGAGTACTTCATTTATGGGTGGTAACCATTAAAAAAACATCACAAATCATCTTATCCTACTACGATTAGTGTTTCTCATCTGAGTACTTCATTTATGGGTGGTAACCATTACACAAAACACCACAAAGCATCATATCTTATTATTAGAAGTGTTTCTGATGAGTGTACTTTATTTATGAGTGGTAACCTTTGAAGAAAACTCCACAAAGCATCATATCTTACAACGAGAAGAGTTTCTTCTCTGAGTACTTCATTTAAGTGTTGTAAACAATCAATAAAACACCGTGATGAAGCATAGAGTACTACTATAAGTGCTTAATGTCGAGTACTTAATTTATGAGTGATTCTGATCAGAGTGCTTCATTTATGGGTGGTAACCATTAAAGAAATCATAACAAAGCATCTTATACTACTACGAGAAGTGTTTCTTATCCGAGTACTTCATTATGGGTGGGAAACAATGAATAAAACACAATGAAGAAGAATAGATTACCACTCTAAGGTTTAATGTCGAGTACTTTAATTATGAGTGATTTTGATCAGAGTACTTAATTTATGGGTGGAAAACAATGAATAAAACACAACGAAGAAGAATAGATTACCATTCTAAGTGCTTAATGTCGAGTACTTCATTTATGAGTGATTCTGATAAGAGAATTCCATTTATGGGTTGGAAACAGTGAATAAAACATAACAAAGATGAATAGATTACCACTCTAGGTGCTTAATGCCGAGTACTTCATTTATGAGTGATTCTGATCAAAGTGCTTCATTTATGGGTGGTAACCATTAAAGAAAACATCACAAAGCATCTTATCCCACTACGAGAAGTGTTTCTTATCTGACTTCATTTATGGGTGGTAAACAATGAATAAAACACAAGTAAGAACAATAGATTAATGTTGAATACTTAATTTATGAGTGATTCTGATCAGAGTACTTCATATGTGGGTGGTAACCATTAAAGAAAGCATCACAAAGCATCTTATCCGACTTAATATATGCATCGTAACCATTAAAGAAAACATCACAAAGAATTATATCCTACTATGAGAAATGTTTCTTACTGGAATACTTTATTTATGAGAGACCTTTCAAGAAAACTCCACAAAGCATCATGTCATAATACGAGAAGAGTTTCTTTTTAGAGCACTTCATTTCAGGGTTTTAAACAGTAAAAAAAACACCGAGATGAAGCTTATAGTACCACTGTAAGTGCTTAATGTCGAGTACTTAATTTATGAGTGATTCTGATTAGAGTGTTTCATTTATGGGTGATAATCATTAAAGAAAACATCACAAAGCATCTAATCGTACTACGAGAAGTGTTTCTTATCTGAGTACTTCATTTATGGGTGGGAAACAATGAATAAAACAAAACGAAGAAGAATATATTACCAATCTAAGTGCTTAATATCGAGTACTTTATTTATTAGTGATTCAAATCAGAGTACTTCACTTATGGGTGGTAACTATTAAAGAAAACGTCACAACGCATCTTTTCCGACTTCGAGCCGCCTTCGAGAAGTGTTTCATATCCGAGTATTTCATTTAAGTGTTGTAAGCAATCAATAAAACACCACGAAGAAGAATAGAGTACCACTGTAAGTACTTAATGTCGAGTACTTAATTTATGAGTGATTATTATCAAAGTGCTTTATTTATGGGTTGTAACCATTAAAGGAAACATCACAAAGCATCTTATCCTACTACGAGAAATGCTTCTTATCTGAGTACTTCATTTATGGGTGCTAAATAATGAATAAAACACAACGAAGAAGAATAGATTATCACTCTAAGTGCTTAATGTCGACTACTTAGTTTATGAGTGATTCTGATCAGAATACTTCATTTTTTGGTGGTACCATTAAAGAAAACATCACAGAGCATCTTATCTTACTACGATTAGTGTTTCTAATCTGAGTACTTCATTTATGGGTGGTAACCATTACACAAAACACCACAAAGCATCATATCTTATTATTAGAAGTGTTTCTGATGAGTGTACTTTATTTATGAGTGGTAACCTTTGAAGAAAACTTCACAAACGCATCAAATCTTACTACGAGAAGAGTTTATTCTCTGAGTACTTAATTTAAGTGTTGTAAACAATCAATAAAACACCGAGATGAAGCATAGAGTACCATTGTAAGTGCTTAATGTCGAGTACTTAATTTATGAGTGATTCTGATCAGAGTGCTTCATTTATAGGTGGTAACCATTAAGGAAAACATAACAAAACATCTTATACTACTACGAGAAGTGTTTCTTATCCGAGTATTTCATTTAAGTGTTGTAAGCAATTAATAAAACACCACGAAGAAGTATAGAGTACCACTGTAAGTGCTTAATGTCGAGTACTTAATTTATGAGTGATTATGATCATAGTGCTTTATTTATGGGTTGTAACCATTAAAGAAAATAATCACAAAGCATCTTATCCTACTACGAGAAATGCTTCTTATCTGAGTACTTCATTTATGGGTGCTAAACAATAAATAAAACACAACGAAGAAGAATAGATTACCACTCTAAGTGCTTAATGTCGACTACTTAGTTTATGAGTGATTCTGATCAGGATGCTTCATTTTTGGGTGGTACCATGAAAGAAAACCTCACAGAGCATCTTATCTTGCTACGAGAAGAGTTTCTTCTCCGAGTACTTCATTTAAGCATTGTAACCATTCACTAAAACACGCCGAAGAAGCATAGAGTTCCACTCAAAGTGCTTCATTTATGGGTGGTAACCATTACACAAAACACCACAAAGCATCATATCTTATTATTAGAAGTGTTTCTGATGAGTGTACTTTATTTATGAGTGGTAACCTTTGAAGAAAACTCCACAAAGCATCATATCTTACAACGAGAAGAGTTTCTTCTCTGAGTACTTCATTTAAGTGTTGTAAACAATCAATAAAACACCGTGATGAAGCATAGAGTACTACTATAAGTGCTTCATGTCGAGTACTTAATTTATGAGTGATTCTGATCAGAGTGCTTCATTTATGGGTGGTAACCATTAAAGAAAACATAACAAAGCACCTTATACTACTACGAGAAGTGTTTCTTATCCGAGTACTTCATTATGGGTGGGAAACAATGAATAAAACACAATGAAAAAGAATAGATTACCACTCTAAGGTTTAATGTCGAGTACTTTAATTATGAGTGATTTTGATCAGAGTACTTAATTTATGGGTGGAAAACAATGAATAAAACACAACGAAGAAGAATAGATTACCATTCTAAGTGCATAATGTCGAGTACTTCATTTATGAGTGATTCTGATAAGAGAATTCCATTTATGGGTTGGAAACAGTGAATAAAACATAACAAAGATGAATAGATTTCCACTCTAGGTGCTTAATGCCGAGTACTTCATTTATGAGAGACATTTCAAGAAAACTCCACAAAAGATCATATCTTACTACGAGAAGAGTTTCTTCTCTGAGTACTTCATATAAGTGTTGTAACCATTCATTGAAACACCATCAAGAAGTATAGAGTTCCACTCTATGCATGTTGTTCGAGTACTTAATTAATGAGTGATTCTGATCAGAGTAATTCATTAATGGGTGGTAACTATTAAAGAAAACACCACGAAGCATCTTATCTTACTACGCTGATCAGTGTACTTCATTTATGAGTAGTAACGTTCCAAGAAAACTTCACAAACGCATCAAATCTTACTATGAGAAGAGTTTCTTCTCTGAGTACTTCATTTAAGTGTGGTAAACAATCAATAAAACACCGAGATGAAGCATAGAGTACCATTGTAAGTGCTTAATGTCGAGTACTTAATTTATGAGTGATTCTGATTAGAGTGTTTCATTTATGGGTGATAATCATTAAAGAAAACATCACAAAGCATCTAATCGTACTACGAGAAATGTTTCTTATCTGAGTACTTCATTTATGGGTGGGAAACAATGAATAAAACAAAACGAAGAAGAATATATTACCAATCTAAGTGCTTAATATCGAGTACTTTATTTATTAGTGATTCAAATCAGAGTACTTCACTTATGGTTGGTAACTATTAAAGAAAACGTCACAACGCATCTTTTCCAACATCAAGCCGCCTTCGAGAAGTGTTTCATATCCGAGTATTTCATTTAAGTGTTGGAAGCAAACAATATAACACCACGAAGAAGAATAGAGTAGCACTGTAAGTACTTAATGTCGAGTACTTAATTTATGAGTGATTATGATCAAAGTGCTTTATTTATGGGTTGTATCCATTAAAGAAAACATCACAAAGCATCTTATCCTACTACGAGAAATGCTTCTTATCTCAGTACTTCATTTATGGGTGCTAAACAATGAATAAAACACAACGAAGAAGAATAGATTATCACTCTAAGTGTTTAATGTTGACTACTTAGTTTATGAGTGATTCTGATCATAATACTTTATTTTTGGGTCGTACCATTAAAGAAAACATCACAGAGCATCTTATCTTGCTACGAGAAGAGTTTCTTCTCCGAGTACTTCATTTAAGCATTGTAACCATTCACTAAAACACCCCGAAGAAGCATAGAGTTCCACTCAAAGCGCTTCATTTATGTCCGAGTACTTAATTTAAGAGTGATTCTGATCAGAGTACTTCATTTATGGGTGGTAACCATTAAAAAAACATCACAAATCATCTTATCCTACTACGATTAGTGTTTCTCATCTGAGTACTTCATTTATGGGTGGTAACCATTACACAAAACACCACAAAGCATCATATCTTATTATTAGAAGTGTTTCTGATGAGTGTACTTTATTTATGAGTGGTAACCTTTGAAGAAAACTCCACAAAGCATCATATCTTACAACGAGAAGAGTTTCTTCTCTGAGTACTTCATTTAAGTGTTGTAAACAATCAATAAAACACCGTGATGAAGCATAGAGTACTACTATAAGTGCTTAATGTCGAGTACTTAATTTATGAGTGATTCTGATCAGAGTGCTTCATTTATGGGTGGTAATCATTAAAGAAAACATAACAAAGCATCTTATACTACTACGAGAAGTGTTTCTTATCCGAGTACTTCATTATGGGTGGGAAACAATGAATAAAACACAATGAAGAAGAATAGATTACCACTCTAAGGTTTAATGTCGAGTACTTTAATTATGAGTGATTTTGATCAGAGTACTTAATTTATGGGTGGAAAAAACAATGAATAAAACACAACGAAGAAGAATAGATTACCATTCTAAGTGTTTAATGTCGAGTACTTCATTTATGAGTGATTCTGATAAGAGAATTCCATTTATGGGTTGGAAACAGTGAATAAAACATAACAAAGAAGAGTAGATTACCACTCTAGGTGCTTAATGCCGAGCACTTCATTTATGAGTGATTCTGATCAAAGTGCTTCATTTATGGGTGGTAACCATTAAAGAAAACATCACAAAGCATCTTATCCTACTACGAGAAGTGTTTCTTATCTGAGTACTTCATTTATGGGTGCTAAACAATGAATAAAACACAAGGAAGAACAATAGATTACCACTCTAAGTGCTTAATGTCGACTACTTAGTTTATGAGTGATTCCGATCAGAATACTTCATTTTTGGGTGGTACCATTAAAGAAAACATCACAGAGCATCTTATCTTTGCTACGAGAAGAGTTTCTTCTCCGAGTACTTCATTTAAGCATTGTAACCATTCACTAAAACACCCCGAAGAAGCATAGAGTTCCACTCAAAGTGCTTCATTTATGTCCGAGTACATAATTTAAGAGTGATTCTGATCAGAGTACTTCATTTATGGGTGGTAACCATTAAAAAAACATCACAAATCATCTTATCCTACTACGATTAGTGTTTCTCATCTGAGTACTTCATTTATGGGTGGTAACCTTTAAAGAAAACATAACAAAGCATCTTATACTACTACGAGAAGTGTTTCTTATCCGAGTACTTCATTATGGGTGGGAAACAATGAATAAAACACAATGAAGAAGAATAGATTACCACTCTAAGGTTTAATGTCGAGTACTTTAATTATGAGTGATTTTGATCAGAGTACTTAATTTATGGGTGGAAAACAATGAATAAAACACAACGAAGAAGAATAGATTACCATTCTAAGTGCTTAATGTCGAGTACTTCATTTATGAGTGATTCTGATAAGAGAATTCCATTTATGGGTTGGAAACAGTGAATAAAACATAACAAAGATGAATAGATTACCACTCTAGGTGCTTAATGCCGAGTACTTCATTTATGAGTGATTCTGATCAAAGTGCTTTATTTATGGGTGGTAACCATTAAAAAAAACATCACAAAGCATCTTATCCTACTACGAGAAGTGTTTCTTATCTGACTTCATTTATGGGTGGTAAACAATGAATAAAACACAAGGAAGAACAATAGATTAATGTTGAATACTTAATTTATGAGTGATTCTGATCAGAGTGCTTCATTTATGGGTGGTAACCATTAAAGAAATCATAACAAAGCATCTTATACTACTACGAGAAGTGTTTCTTATCCGAGTACTTCATTATGGGTGGGAAACAATGAATAAAACACAATGAAGAAGAATAGATTACCACTCTAAGGTTTAATGTCGAGTACTTTAATTATGAGTGATTTTGATCAGAGTACTTAATTTATGGGTGGAAAACAATGAATAAAACACAACGAAGAAGAATAGATTACCATTCTAAGTGCTTAATGTCGAGTACTTCATTTATGAGTGATTCTGATAAGAGAATTCCATTTATGGGTTGGAAACAGTGAATAAAACATAACAAAGATGAATAGATTACCACTCTAGGTGCTTAATGCCGAGTACTTCATTTATGAGTGATTCTGATCAAAGTGCTTCATTTATGGGTGGTAACCATTAAAGAAAACATCACAAAGCATCTTATCCCACTACGAGAAGTGTTTCTTATCTGACTTCATTTATGGGTGGTAAACAATGAATAAAACACAACGAAGAACAATAGATTAATGTTGAATACTTAATTTATGAGTGATTCTGATCAGAGTACTTCATTTATGGGTGGTAACCATTAAAGAAAGCATCAAAAAGCATCTTATCCGACTTAATATATGCATCGTAACCATTAAAGAAAAAACATCACAAAGAATTATATCCTACTATGAGAAATGTTTCTTACTGGAATACTTTATTTATGAGAGACCTTTCAAGAAAACTCCACAAAGCATCATGTCATAATACGAGAAGAGTTTCTTTTTAGAGCACTTCATTTCAGGGTTTTAAACAGTAAAAAAAACACCGAGATGAAGCATATAGTACCATTGTAAGTGCTTAATGTCGAGTACTTAATTTATGAGTGAGTCTGATCAGAGTGCTTCAGTTATGGGTGGTAACCATTAAAGAAAATATCACAAAACATATTGTCCTACTACGAGAAGTGCTTCTTATCTGAGTACTTCATTTATGGGTGCTAAACAATGAATAAAACACAACGAAGAAGAATAGATTACCAATCTATGTGCTTAATGTCGACTTCGAGAAGTGTTTCTTATCTGTGTACTTCATTTATGTGTGGTAACCACCATTAAATAAAATACTAGAAAGAGTCATATCCTACTATGAAAAGTGTTTCTTACCAGTACTTCATTTATGAGAGACATTTCAAGAAAACCCCACAAAAGATCATATCTTACTACGAGAAGAGTTTCTTCTCTGAGTACTTCATATAAGTGTTGTAACCATTTATTGAAACACCATCAAGAAGTATAGAGTTCCACTCTATGCATGTTGTTCGAATACTTAATTAATGAGTGATTCTGATTAGAGTGTTTCATTTATGGGTGATAATCATTAAAGAAAACATCACAGAGCATCTAATCGTACTACGAGAAGTGTTTCTTATCTGAGTACTTCATTTATGGGTGGGAAATAATGAATAAAACAAAACGAAGAAGAATATATTACCAATCTAAGTGCTTAGATCGAGTACTTTATTTATTAGTGATTCAAATCAGAGTACTTCACTTATGGGTGGTAACTATTAAAGAAAACGTCTCAACGCATCTTTTTCGACTTCGAGCCGCCTTCGAGAAGTGTTTCATATCCGAGTATTTCATTTAAGTGTTGCAAGTAATCAATAAAACACCACGAAGAAGAATAGAGTACCACTGTAAGTACTTAATGTCGAGTACTTAATTTATGAGTGATTATGATCAAAGTGTTTTATTTATGGTTTGTAACCATTAAAGAAAACATCACAAAGCATCTTATCCTACTACGAGAAATGCTTCTTATCTGAGTACTTCATTTATGAGTGCTAAATAATGAATAAAACACAACGAAGAAGAATAGATTAATGTTGAATACTTAATTTATGAGTGATTATGATCAGAGAAATGCTTCTTATCTGAGAATTCCATTTATGGGTTGGAAACAGTGAATAAAACGTAACAAAGATGAATAGATTACCACTCTAGGTGCTTAATGCCGAGTACTTCATTTATGAGTGATTCTGATCAAAGTGCTTCATTTATGGATGGTAACCATTAAAGAAAACATCACAAAACATCTTATCCTACTACGAGAAGTGTTTCTTATCTGACTTTATTTATGGGTGGTAAACAATGAATAAAACACAAGGAAGAACAATAGATTAATGTTGAATACTTAATTTATGAATGATTATGATCAGAGTACTTCATTTATGGGTGGTAACCATTAAAGAAAGCATCACAAAGCATCTTATCCGACTTAATATATGCATGGTAACCATTAAAGAAAACATCACAAAGAATTATATCCTACTATGAGAAATGTTGCTTACCGGAGTACTTTATTTATGAGAGATCTTTCAAGAAAACTCCACAAAGCATCATATCATAATACGAGAAGAGTTTCTTTTTTTAGCACTTCATTTCAGGGTTTTAAACAGTCAATAAAACACCGAGATGAAGCATATAGTACCACTGTAAGTGCTTAATGTCGAGTACTTAATTTATGAGTGAGTCTGATCAGAGTGCTTCTGTCACATCCCAGAAATAATGACTAACTTAGGGGTGTTAATTCCGCCACGTGTACTTGATTTCAAGTACACGAAAGGCTTAGTTGACCACTCAGAAATATAAATAAGAATAGTTTATTATACTTAATATATGGAAAAGCATACAAATTTCACACACAATACATGAACATCCAACAAATACATATATATAATCCAACGTCTGGATACAAGGTTTACAGCGGAAGCAAAACAAAAGTAAAATACATACTAAAGAGGGCGATCCCATCAAAGAATGTGGGACCGACCCTAGCTAACCTACTACACACTAATCCTAACAAAAAGAATAAAAGAAAACAAATGGATTGATCTTGAAAACAGAAGACGCTGGGGACTCCATCCTAGCGCTCTCCTCTAGACAGCAAAAGAACTCCTGCTCCTTACCTGGACCCCACAACCAACCGTGGAACGTGAGTAAATTATAAAAATTTACTCAGTGTGGATTAAGGTCCAGCCTTTGGGATTATATCCGATTCAAAGTTGGACCATTCACATTTACTGAGTTTTAATTATAACTTAAATTACTACACCTAAATGTGCATTAGTTAACCATTTCACATTTTTAACAATGAGTCTATCCAACAGACGATACGAGAAAAAAACCCAAAAGTAATATGAGGAATAATAGTATATATAGATAGTAAGGTGAATAACATCAAGGCTCCCAGACAAAGAAAGGATTTGTCAAATTAGAAAACCCCGGGTGTAGAACTTCAGGATTCGCCCCCTCAGACGGGTCGTAACCACAAGCTTAAGGGTATTGTTAGGCGGGTCCCAGATCAACCACAGGCCCAACGTAATCGTTGGACAGGTCTCAAATCAACCACAACCTAACTAAAATCTGAGTTTCCAGAACGAAACGCCCTGGTAAATGTAGAGCAGCTATAAAAGCACACACTCGATCAAAAAGCGAACCGAGAAGCCTACCCTCACAAAAGAAAATAAATTAAACTCTCGGTCTCAGCAGTCATACGGAAATAAGGAACCGACTACCCGTTTGAGTAACAATAATAAAAGGGAACTCCCTGTACCAACCAGGGACCAAAGGGGAGCCCCAGACTTCCTCTGTACCAACCAGGGACCAAAGGAGGAAGTCCTTCGAATATTAGGAGATCCCGAAACATCGGCTAATAGAAATATAAAGAACGGAATAGCTCCAATACGTCACATATGACACGCATACTCTAAACTGAGAAACCGAACCTTAATCACTCAAAGGAAGATATTATAATATTTATACTAGTAAGGATCTTGAAAATCAAACACTCGAACTGGCACTACGAGCCACCAAGTGATGGTCATCAATGGTGAGCAGTGGTCGAATGTCCTTAGGGACATCCCGAGAAATGGACCCCACGGGCGTTGAGCTTGCGTACGTAATCCATCCCCACGATGCCCCCAGAATACATCCGTCCTAGCTAGACTCACCGGCCCGACTCTCATCACTCCCAACGAGAATATATAAATAATATTTGATACGCATCTACCTATAAGTAGTCTAATAGCCTATACGATCCATATAACAGATCTCACGTGCAATATGAATGCAGGTGACATGCAATGCAGGTTGGTCAAAATAGTTGGTTCAGTTACCAATATGAATTCATGACAGTTCAAGATCTACGGGCCTGATTATAAGTTGTTGGTAATTTGGTACTGCAGTTCAATTTAGGTAAGACTGGTAGGTCCTAAAGAAGAGAGAAAGGAATATAATCCCCAGAAATCCACACCTGGAAAGAAGCGCTAGCTACTCAATCAAAGGATCTGCTGCGTCCATGCTGACCTCAGCGTCGTATGCAGCTGCGTCAGTCTCGTCCCCTATGTGCGGGTCCGAGTCGACTAGGTCTCCTATTTATTTATTTCGAGTTTTGTTTAGTTAGTCGAAGGATTATTTCTGAAAAGAATTTAAATGAAAGGTACGGGCGTTTGAGACGTCCTTGATGCTCCTAATATAATTTCTTGAATAATTCTACTTAGTCAAATCCCGCGTGAAGTGTCTGTGCTGCACGGTGAGTGGGTGCATGAAACACATGTCTCTGTTTCTTTAGGTGTTATTCTAGGTGCATTACTAATCCCATTATTTATTATGACGTCAGGACGATATCTTACAGAACCTAAATAAAGCACATCACGATGAAAACATGTTATAGAATCAACCACTTTTAGTTGGACTTTTAATTAAACTAAGTAAAGAAGAAGATAAACTAATTCTAATAAGTATAAATGTGTATTGGTATTACTTTTATAGAGAAATTGATCAATATATAATATTATTTATATAATTATACTTAGTTCAATATGGTTGGTGGTGATTTGAGTGTACTTAATTAAATATATATATGTAATTTACTACATAGTTACTTGGTTGATTCGAGTATAAATATGTATAAATATATTACACTTTAATAAAGCTTATAATTGTTAAATTATATTGCTTAGTATTATACCAAGTTTAATTACTTAATTTAGTCGTTACGCATCACTAGTAAATCAAGTGTAATCATGTCAGATATGATGTCGTACCAAGCTACTATCCTACTATATAGCTGAGTCGTAAAATATTCGTTATATTGTTTTATGTGCTAAATATAGTATAAAAAAATATATAGAAACTCAAGTTGGTTAATTTTAATTATTTATTGTTTGTGTTAATCCTGGAGTGGGATCAGAAGTCCGTACTCGTGCGTCATAGCCGAAGCTCGTGCTGCACGAACTTATGGTCGTCATTTCCCAATATACCTTTCTCGGTCCTTTTTATCCTTGGGTCTTGTTACTAGGTATTTTTGGGTAGGACCACCGTTTATATAGTATCTGTGTTTACCCATGCCGATCCAAACAGGGCCCAAGCCCAAAAATTACTTAGAACTATTTTATTTATTATCCAACAAGGGTCTGAAAAGGTCCAATAGGCTTTTAAAAGCCCCAGGGCCCATATTTATCCAACAAGGCCCAAGACTTAATTTATTTAGTTATTTTGAGTTTAAAGGGCCCATTTGAATCCAGCAGGCCCCATGGGCCGTGTATTATTATTGTATTATTTTCTTATGTCCAATGGGCCTATTCTATCAATTGTTTTATTAAAGGTCCAATCCAAATAGGCCCAAATCGAAAATAAAACCTCACAGGGCCCAGTCATTACCTCTGGGCCCCTTTTCACTCTTGTAGTAAACCAATCGAGACAGCAACCCAGCAAAAGAGGTACGCAGTACTGGTGCTGGGAAAAATCAGTATAGCGACAGATCAAGTCTACTGGTCACAGCATGCCAGAAATCCACCAGAAACCAAGGTGCCCCATTACTTACATTACAGCAACCCTCTAAAGACCCACAACCAGACAGGTTACAGGGAGACCACAAGGTCGTAACGCAGCATAAACGACACAAGCAAATCAAGCTTTGGACACCTCTGGCCTTTAATTGATTCAAGTCAGGGTTCAGATAACATTTCAAATGGTCATATAGTTCACAACACGCAAAGACAAACAATAACACAGAATACAGCAAAAGATGAAACAACAACCAACAAAGACGTTTCACATAGAATACCGAGGCAACAAAAACAAATCATAAAGGCTCGTAGGTTTACCAGAAAAGGGACGAGGCAACCGAAGTTAGGTCGAGCTAAAGCTCGCGGTCACAGCCAAGATGAGTGAGGCTACGAGGCCAACACACCCCCGAAGTAGAGATTCCCTCATCCCTGTCTCAGTGCTTAACTCTCACTTTAACAGCTTTAGAATTATCTATACTCAATGCATGAGTGTCCAACCGAGCAAGAGAGAGAGACAATGGGGAGAGGTAAGCGTTTTATAAGCAAGAGTACAAGGGGACGGGGGGGGGGGGGGGGGGGGGTGGCGCCATCGAGCAGCCAAAAGCACTCGAGTGTTTCTGTCTTTAAAGTCAAAGACTGAGACAGGTGAAGGTACACAGGGGCGAGAAGTGTCGCAAGTATAGTGAAGGGGGCGTCAGGTCAAGGTAAGAAGGGACAGCAAATAGAGCGCAACAGTGAAGAGGCAGAAGATCGAGAGAGAGAGACGGACAGATCGAGTAGAGCGAGACCTAGAGGGTGTAGAGGGGATAAAGAAGAAATGACGGAAAGAAATAAAAGAAAAGGAAAGAGAGAGGTGTGGCAGGGCAGTAAATGAGGAGAGAGGTGAAGAGAAGGTGACAAGACGGAAGAATAGACGGTGGATGGAGAGAGAATAACAGGGAGAGTGAGTGCCGCGTGGTTTCTAGGCGAGTAGAAGAGAGGGATAATAGTGAATTAAATGTGAGGGAATAGATTTCTAGGTGGTGCCGTGGGGAGAGAAAAAGGAACAGAGAGGAGATGTGACTGTGTGACAGCGAGAAATCGAGGGATGGTGCAGGGAGAGAGAGAAAGTGCTAGGGATCCATTGCAGCGCCCCCTTCCGAAATTTGCGTGCAAGGTTTCCTGATTTCTTTAAGTTGATGACCCGTTTCACAAAATAATTCAAGATTAGGTTGCTCTAGCTCCCAGGAAGCCAACAGATGCCTCGAGGGGTTCGCCTGCCTGGTCTAAGGGGATGTATTGAGATCGTTTCCTTGTGGCCTTGTGTGTTCTGAGCCGCTGCAAGACTTCCCATTTTTTTATTTTTTTATTTTTAGTTTATATGTACATTTTGTTATTTTTAATTATTTACTCCTTTAGTACGGGCATTGTTGAATAAATATCATGTTCTAATATTAATTCAAAAATTTTAGTAATTGAGTCAAACCTTAGGTATTTCTCCTAAGCTATATCAAAGTTAATGTTTTAAATAAATGAAAACTTTATGATTAGTAAGACCATTATTTATTAAAATAAATGTCAAAAGTAGTGGGTTTTACAGCTTCAGTTATGGGTGGTAACCATTAAAGAAAATATCACAAATCACATTGTCCTACTACGAGAAGTGCTTCTTATCTGAGTACTTCATTTATGGGTGCTAAACAATGAATAAAACACAACGAAGAAGAAAAGATTACCACTCTAAGTGCTTAATGTCGACTTCGAGAAGTGTTTCTTATTTGTGTACTTCATTTATGTGTGGTAACCACCATTAAATAAAATACTAGAAAGAGTCATATCCAACTATGAAAAGTGTTTCTTACCAGAGTACTTCATTTATGAGAGACATTTCAAGAAAACTCCACAAAAGATCATATCTTACTACGAGAAGAGTTTCTTCTCTGAGTACTTCATATAAGCGTTGTAACCATTCATTGAAACACCATCAAGAAGTATAGAGTTCCACTCTATGCATGTTGTTCGAGTACTTAATTAATGAGTGATTATGATCAGAGTACTTCATTAATGGGTGATAACTATTAAAGAAAACACCACGAAGCATCTTATCTTACTACGCTGATCAGTGTACTTCATTTATGAGTAGTAACGTTCCAAGAAAACTTCACAAACGCATAAAATCTTACTACGAGAAGAGTTTCTTCTCTGAGTACTTCATTTAAGTGTTGTAAACAATCAATAAAACACCGAGATGAAGCATAGAGTACCATTGTAAGTGCTTAATGTCGAGTACTTAATTTATGAGTGATTCTGATTAGAGTGTTTCATTTATGGGTGATAATCATTAAAGAAAACAACACAAAGCATCTAATCGTACTACGAGAAGTGTTTCTTATCTGAGTACTTCATTTATAGGTGGAAAACAATGAATAAAACAAAACGAAGAAGAATATATTACCAATATAAGTGCTTAATATCGAGTACTTTATTTATTAGTGATTCAAATCAGAGTACTTCACTTATGGGTGGTAACTATTAAAGAAAACGTCATAACGCATCTTTTCCGACTTCGAGCCGCCTTCGAGAAGTGTTTCATATTCGAGTATTTCATTTAAGTGTTGTAAGCAATCAATAAAACACCACGAAGAAGAATAGAGTACCACTGTAAGTGCTTCATGTCGAGTACTTAATTTATGAGTGATTATGATCAAAGTGCTTTATTTATGGGTTGTAACCATTAAAGAAAACATCACAAAGCATCTTATCCTACTACGAGAAATGCTTCTTATCTGAGTACTTCATTTATGGGTGCTAAACAATGAATAAAACACAACGAAGAAGAAAAGATTACCACTCTAAGTGCTTAATGTCGACTACTTAGTTTATGAGTGATTCCGATCAGAATACTTCATTTTTGGGTTGTACCATTAAAGAAAACATCACAGAGCATCTTATCTTGCTACGAGAAGAGTTTCTTCTCCGAGAACTTCATATAAGCATTGTAACCAATCACTAAAACACCCAGAAGAAGCATAGAGTTCCACTCAATGTGCTTCCTTTATGCCCGAGTACTTAATTTAAGAGTGATTCTGATCAGAGTACTTCATTTATGGGTGGTAACCATTAAAAAAACATCACAAATCATCTTATCCTACTACGATTAGTGTTTCTCATATGAGTACTTCATTTATGGGTGGTAACCATTACACAAAACACCACAAAGCATCATATCTTATTATTAGAAGTGTTTCTGATGAGTGTACTTTATTTATGAGTGGTAACCTTTGAAGAAAACTCCACAAAGCATCATATCTTACAACGAGAAGAGTTTCTTCTCTGAGTACTTCATTTAAGTGTTGTAAACAATCAATAAAACACCGTGATGAAGCATAGAGTACCACTGTAAGTGCTTAATGTCGAGTACTTAATTTATGAGTGATTCTGATCAGAGTGCTTCATTTATGGGTGGTAATCATTAAAGAAAACATAACAAAGCATCTTATACTACTACGAGAAGTGTTTCTTATCCGAGTACTTCATTATGGGTGGGAAACAATGAATAAAACACAACGAAGAAGAATAGATTACCACTCTAAGGTTTAATGTCGAGTACTTTAATTATGAGTGATTTTGATCAGAGTACTTAATTTTTGGGTGGAAAACAATGAATAAAACACAACGAAGAAGAATAGATTACCATTCTAAGTGCTTAATGTCGAGTACTTCATTTATGAGTGATTCTGATAAGAGAATTCCATTTATGGGTTGGAAACAGTGAATAAAACATAACAAAGAAGAATAGATTCCACTCTAGGTGCTTAATGTCGAGTACTTCATTTATGAGTGATTCTGATCAAAGTGCTTCATTTATGGATGGTAACCATTAAAGAAAACATCACAAAGCATCTTATCCTACTACGAGAAGTGTTTCTTATCTGACTTCATTTATGGGTGGTAAACAATGAATAAAAACACAAGGAAGAACAATAGATTACCACTCTAAGTGCTTAATGTTGAATACTTAATTTATGAGTGATTCTGATCAGAGTACTTCATTTATGGGTGGTAACCATTAAAGAAAGCATCACAAAACATCTTATCCGATTTAATATATGCATGGTAACCATTAAAGAAAACATCACAAAGAATTATATTCTACTATGAGAAATGTTTATTACCAGAGTACTTTATTTATGAGAGAACTTTCAAGAAAACTCCAGAAAACATCATATCATAATACGAGAAGAGTTTCTTTTTTGAGCACTTCATTTCAGGGTTTTAAACAGTCAATAAAACACTGAGATGAAGCATATAGTACCACTGTAAGTGCTTAATGTCGAGTACTTAATTTTTGAGTGAGTCTGATCAGAGTGCTTCAGTTATGGGTGGTAACCATTAAAGAAAATATCACAAAGCATATTGTCCTACTACGAGAAGTGCTTCTTATCTGAGTACTTCATTTATGGGTGCTAAACAATGAATAAAACACAACGAAGAAGAATAGATTACCACTCTAAGTGCTTAATGTCGACTTCGAGAAGTGTTTCTTATCTGTGTACTTCATTTATGTGTGGTAACCACCATTAAATAAAATACTAGAAGGAGTCATATCCTACTATGAAAAGTGTTTCTTACCAGAGTACTTCATTTATGAGAGACCTTTCAAGAAAACACCACAAAAGATCATATCTTACTACGAGAAGAGTTTCTTCTCTGAGTACTTCATATAAGCGTTGTAACCATTCACTGAAACACCATCAAGAAGTATAGAGTTCCACTCTATGCATGTTGTTCGAGTACTTAATTAATGAGTGATTCTGATCAGAGTACTTCATTAATGGGTGGTAACTATTAGAGAAAACACCACGAAGCATCTTATCTTACTACGCTGATCAGTGTCCTTCATTTATGAGTAGTAACGTTCCAAGAAAACTTCGCAAACGCATCAAATCTTACTACGAGAAGAGTTTCTTCTCTGAGTACTACATTTAAGTGTTGTAAACAATCAATAAAACACCGAGATGAAGCATAGAGTACCATTGTAAGTGCTTAATGTCGAGTACTTAATTTATGAGTAATTCTGATTAGAGTGTTTCATTTATGGGTGATAATCATTAAAGAAAACATCACAAAGCATCTAATCGTACTACGAGAAGTCTTTCTTATCTGAGTACTTCATTTATGGGTGCTAAACAATGAATAAAACACAACGAAGAAGAATAGATTACCACTCTAAGTGCTTAATGTCGACTACTTAGTTTATGAGTGATTCTGATCAGAATACTTCATTTTTGGGTTGTACCATTAAAGAAAACATCACAGAGCATCTTATCTTGCTACGAGAAGAGTTTCTTCTCCGAGTACTTCATTTAAGGATTGTAACAATTCACTAAAACACTCCGAAGAAGCATAGAGTTCCACTCAATGTGCTTCATTTATGCCCGAGTACTTAATTTAAGAGTGATTCTGATCAGAGTACTTCATTTATGGGTGGTAACCATTAAAAAAACATCACAAATCATCTTATCCTACTACGATTAGTGTTTCTCATATGAGTACTTCATTTATGGGTGGTAACCATTACACAAAACACCACAAAGCTTCATATCTTATTATTACAAGTGTTTCTGATGAGTGTACTTTATTTATGAGTCGTAACCTTTGAAGAAAACTCCACAAAGCATCATATCTTACAACGAGAAGAGTTTCTTCTCTGAGTACTTCATTTAAGTGTTGTAAACAATCAATAAAACACCGTGATGAAGCATAGAGTAGCACTGTAAGTGCTTAATGTCGAGTACTTAATTTATGAGTGATTCTGATCAGAGTGCTTCATTTATGGGTGGTAACCATTAAAGAAAACATAACAAAGAATCTTATACTACTACGAGAAGTGTTTCTTATCCGAGTACTTCATTATGGGTGGGAAACAATGAATAAAACACAACGAAGAATAAAAAAGATTACCACTCTAAGGTTTAATGTCGAGTACTTTAATTATGAGTGATTTTGATCAGAGTACTTAATTTATGGGTGGAAAACAATGAATAAAACACAACGAAGAAGAATAGATTACCATTCTAAGTGCTTAATATCGAGTACTTCATTTATGAGTGATTCTGATAAGAGAATTCCATTTATGGGTTGGAAACAGTGAATAAAACATAACAAAGAAGAATAGATTACCACTCTAGGTGCTTAATGTCGAGTACTTCATTTATGAGTGATTCTGATCAAAGTGCTTCATTTATGGATGGTAACCATTAAAGAAAACATCACAAAGCATCTTATCCTACTACGAGAAGTGTTTCTTATCTGACTTCATTTATGGGTGGTAAACAATGAATAAAACACAAGGAAGAACAATAGATTACCACTCTAAGTGCTTAATGTTGAATACTTAATTTATGAGTGATTCTGATCAGAGTACTTCATTTATGGGTGGTAACCATTAAAGAAAGCATCACAAAGCATCTTATCCGACTTAATATATGCATGGTAACCATTAAAGAAAACATCACAAAGAATTATATTCTACTATGAGAAATGTTTATTACCAGAGTACTTTATTTATGAGAGACCTTTCAAGAAAACTCCACAAAGCATCATATCATAATACGAGAAGAGTTTCTTTTTTGAGCACTTCATTTCAGGGTTTTAAACAGTCAATAAAACACCGAGATGAAGCATATAGTACCACTGTAAGTGCTTAATGTCGAGTACTTAATTTATGAGTGAGTCTGATCAGAGTGCTTCAGTTATGGGTGGTAACCATTAAAGAAAATATCACAAAGCATATTGTCCTACTACGAGAAGTGCTTCTTATTTGAGTACTTCATTTATGGGTGCTAAACAATGAATAAAACACAACGAAGAAGAATAGATTACCACTCTAAGTGCTTAATGTCGACTTCGAGAAGTGTTTCTTATCTGTGTACTTCATTTATGTGTGGTAACCACCATTAAATAAAATACTAGAAGGAGTCATATCCTACTATGAAAAGTGTTTCTTACTAGAGTACTTCATTTATGAGAGACCTTTCAAGAAAACACCACAAAAGATCATATCTTACTACGAGAAGAGTTTCTTCTCTGAGTACTTCATATAAGCGTTGTAACCATTCACTGAAACACCATCAAGAAGTATAGAGTTCCACTCTATGCATGTTGTTCGAGTACTTAATTAATGAGTGATTCTGATCAGAGTACTTCATTAATGGGTGGTAACTATTAGAGAAAACACCACGAAGCATCTTATCTTACTACGCTGATCAGTGTGCTACATTTATGAGTAGTAACGTTCCAAGAAAACTTCACAAACGCATCAAATCTTACTACGAGAAGAGTTTCTTATCTGAGTACTTCATTTAAGTGTTGTAAACAATCAATAAAACACCGAGATGAAGCATAGAGTACCATTGTAAGTGCTTAATGTCGAGTACTTAATTTATGAGTAATTCTGATTAGAGTGTTTCATTTATGGGTGATAATCATTAAAGAAAACATCACAAAGCATCTAATCGTACTACGATTAGTGTTTCTCATATGAGTACTTCATTTATGGGTGGTAACCATTAAAAAAACATCACAAATCATCTTATCCTACTACGATTAGTGTTTCTCATCTGAGTACTTCATTTATGGGTGGTAACCATTACACAAAACACCACAAAGCATCATATCTTATTATTAGAAGTGTTTCTGATGAGTGTACTTTATTTATGAGTGGTAACCTTTGAAGAAAACTCCACAAAGCATCATATCTTACAACGAAAAGAGTTTCTTCTCTGAGTACTTCATTTAAGTGTTGTAAACAATCAATAAAACACCGTGATGAAGCATAGAGTAGCACTGTAAGTGCTTAATGTCGAGTACTTAATTTATGAGTGATTCTGATCAGAGTGCTTCATTTATGGGTGGTAACCATTAAAGAAAACATAACAAAGAATCTTATACTACTACGAGAAGTGTTTCTTATCCGAGTACTTCATTATGGGTGGGAAACAATGAATAAAACACAACGAAGAATAAAAAAGATTACCACTCTAAGGTTTAATGTCGAGTACTTTAATTATGAGTGATTTTGATCAGAGTACTTAATTTATGGGTGGAAAACAATGAATAAAACACAACGAAGAAGAATAGATTACCATTCTAAGTGCTTAATATCGAGTACTTCATTTATGAGTGATTCTGATAAGAGAATTCCATTTATGGGTTGGAAACAGTGAATAAAACATAACAAAGAAGAATAGATTACCACTCTAGGTGCTTAATGTCGAGTACTTCATTTATGAGTGATTCTGATCAAAGTGCTTCATTTATGGATGGTAACCATTAAAGAAAACATCACAAAGCATCTTATCCTACTACGAGAAGTGTTTCTTATCTGACTTCATTTATGGGTGGTAAACAATGAATAAAACACAAGGAAGAACAATAGATTACCACTCTAAGTGCTTAATGTTGAATACTTAATTTATGAGTGATTCTGATCAGAGTACTTCATTTATGGGTGGTAACCATTAAAGAAAGCATCACAAAGCATCTTATCCGACTTAATATATGCATGGTAACCATTAAAGAAAACATCACAAAGAATTATATTCTACTATGAGAAATGTTTATTACCAGAGTACTTTATTTATGAGAGACCTTTCAAGAAAACTCCACAAAGCATCATATCATAATACGAGAAGAGTTTCTTTTTTGAGCACTTCATTTCAGGGTTTTAAACAGTCAATAAAACACCGAGATGAAGCATATAGTACCACTGTAAGTGCTTAATGTCGAGTACTTAATTTATGAGTGAGTCTGATCAGAGTGCTTCAGTTATGGGTGGTAACCATTAAAGAAAATATCACAAAGCATATTGTCCTACTACGAGAAGTGCTTCTTATTTGAGTACTTCATTTATGGGTGCTAAACAATGAATAAAACACAACGAAGAAGAATAGATTACCACTCTAAGTGCTTAATGTCGACTTCGAGAAGTGTTTCTTATCTGTGTACTTCATTTATGTGTGGTAACCACCATTAAATAAAATACTAGAAGGAGTCATATCCTACTATGAAAAGTGTTTCTTACTAGAGTACTTCATTTATGAGAGACCTTTCAAGAAAACACCACAAAAGATCATATCTTACTACGAGAAGAGTTTCTTCTCTGAGTACTTCATATAAGCGTTGTAACCATTCACTGAAACACCATCAAGAAGTATAGAGTTCCACTCTATGCATGTTGTTCGAGTACTTAATTAATGAGTGATTCTGATCAGAGTACTTCATTAATGGGTGGTAACTATTAGAGAAAACACCACGAAGCATCTTATCTTACTACGCTGATCAGTGTGCTACATTTATGAGTAGTAACGTTCCAAGAAAACTTCACAAACGCATCAAATCTTACTACGAGAAGAGTTTCTTATCTGAGTACTTCATTTAAGTGTTGTAAACAATCAATAAAACACCGAGATGAAGCATAGAGTACCATTGTAAGTGCTTAATGTCGAGTACTTAATTTATGAGTAATTCTGATTAGAGTGTTTCATTTATGGGTGATAATCATTAAAGAAAACATCACAAAGCATCTAATCGTACTACGATTAGTGTTTCTCATATGAGTACTTCATTTATGGGTGGTAACCATTAAAAAAACATCACAAATCATCTTATCCTACTACGATTAGTGTTTCTCATCTGAGTACTTCATTTATGGGTGGTAACCATTACACAAAACACCACAAAGCATCATATCTTATTATTAGAAGTGTTTCTGATGAGTGTACTTTATTTATGAGTGGTAACCTTTGAAGAAAACTCCACAAAGCATCATATCTTACAACGAAAAGAGTTTCTTCTCTGAGTACTTCATTTAAGTGTTGTAAACAATCAATAAAACACCGTGATGAAGCATAGAGTACCACTGTAAGTGCTTAATGTCGAGTACTTAATTTATGAGTGATTCTGATCAGGGTGCTTCATTTATGGGTGGTAACCATTAAAAAATACATAACAAAGCATCTTATACTACTACGAGAAGTGTTTTTTATCCGAGTACTTCATTATGGGTGGGAAACAATGAATAAAACACAACGAAGAAGAATAGATTACCACTCTAAGGTTTAATGTCGAGTACTTTAATTATGAGTGATTTTGATCAGAGTACTTAATTTATGGGTGGAAAACAATGAATAAAACACAACGAAGAAGAATAGATTACCATTCTAAGTGCTTAATATCGAGTACTTCATTTATGAGTGTTTCTGATAAGAGAATTCCATTTATGGGTTGGAAACAGTGAATAAAACATAACAAAGAAGAATAGATTACCACTCTAGGTGCTTAATGTCGAGTACTTCATTTATGAGTGATTCTGATCAAAGTGCTTCATTTATGGATGGTAACCATTAAAGAAAACATCACAAAGCATCTTATCCTACTACGAGAAGTATTTCTTATCTGACTTCATTTATGGGTGGTAAACAATGAATAAAAACACAAGGAAGAACAATAGATTACCACTCTAAGTGCTTAATGTTGAATACTTAATTTATGAGTGATTCTGATCAGAGTACTTCATTTATGGGTGGTAACCATTAAAGAAAGCATCACAAAGCATCTTATCCGACTTAATATATGCATGGTAACCATTAAAGAAAACATCACAAAGAATTATATTCTACTATGAGAAATGTTTCTTACCGGAGTACTTTATTTATGAGAGACCTTTCAAGAAAACTCCACAAAGCATCATATCATAATACGAGAAGAGTTTCTTTTTTTAGCACTTCATTTCAGGGTTTTAAACAGTCAATAAAACACCGAGATGAAGCATATAGTACCACTGTAAGTGCTTAATGTCGAGTACTTAATTTATGAGTGAGTATGATCAGAGTGCTTCAGTTATGGGTGGTAACCATTAAAGAAAATATCACAAAGCATATTGTCCTACTACGAGAAGTGCTTCTTATCTGAGTACTTCATTTATGGGTGCTAAACAATGAATAAAACACAACGAAGAAGAATAGATTACCACTCTAAGTGCTTAATGTCGACTTCGAGAAGTGTTTCTTATCTATGTACTTCATTTATGTGTGGTAACCACCATTAAATAAAATACTAGAAGGAGTCATATCCTACTATGAAAAGTGTTTCTTACCAGAGTACTTCATTTATGAGAGACCTTTCAAGAAAACACCACAAAAGATCATATCTTACTACGAGAAGAGTTTCTTCTCTGAGTACTTCATATAAGCGTTGTAACCATTCACTGAAACACCATCAAGAAGTATAGAGTTCCACTCTATGCATGTTGTTCGAGTACTTAATTAATGAGTGATTCTGATCAGAGTACTTCATTAATGGGTGGTAACTATTAAAGAAAACACCACGAAGCATCTTATCTTACTACGCTGATCAGTGTGCTTCATTTATGAGTAGTAACGTTCCAAGAAAACTTCACAAACGCATCAAATCTTACTACGAGAAGAGTTTCTTCTCTGAGTACTTCATTTAAGTGTTGTAAACAATCAATAAAACACCGAGATGAAGCATAGAGTACCATTGTAAGTGCTTAATGTCGAGTACTTAATTTATTAGTGATTCTGATTAGAGTGTTTCATTTATGGGTGATAATCATTAAAAAAACATCACAAATCATCTTATCCTACTACGATTAGTGTTTCTCATATGAGTACTTCATTTATGGGTGGTAACCATTACACAAAACACCACAAAGCATCATATCTTATTATTAGAAGTGTTTCTGATGAGTGTACTTTATTTATGAGTCGTAACCTTTGAAGAAAACTCCACAAAGCATCATATCTTACAACGAGAAGAGTTTCTTCTCTGAGTACTTCATTTAAGTGTTGTAAACAATCAATAAAACACCGAGATGAAGCATAGAGTACCATTGTAAGTGCTTAATGTCGAGTACTTAATTTATTAGTGATTCTGATTAGAGTGTTTCATTTATGGGTGATAATCATTAAAGAAAACATCACAAAGCATCTAATCGTACTATGAGAAGTGTTTCTTATCTGAGTACTTCATTTATGGGTGGGAAACAATGAATAAAACAAAACGAAGAAGAATATATTACCAATGTAAGTGCTTAATATCGGGTACTTTATTTATTAGTGATTCAAATCAGAGTACTTCACTTATGGGTGGTAACTATTAAAGAAAACGTCACAACGCATCTTTTCCGACTTCGAGCCGCCTTCGAGAAGTGTTTCATATCCAAGTATTTCATTTAAGTGTTGTAAGCAATAAATAAAACACCACGAAGAAGAATAGTGTACCACTGTAAGTGCTTCATGTCGAGTACTTAATTTATGAGTGATTTTGATCAAAGTGCTTTATTTATGGGTTGTAACCATTAAAGAAAACATCACAAAGCATCTTATCCTACTACGAGAAATGATTCTTATCTGAGTACTTCATTTATGGGTGCTAAACAATGAATAAAACACAACGAAGAGGAATAGATTACCACTCTAAGTGCTTAATGTCGACTACTTAGTTTATGAGTGATTCTGATCAGAATACTTCATTTTTGGGTTGTACCATTAAAGAAAACATCACAGAGCATCTTATCTTGCTACGAGAAGAGTTTCTTCTCCGAGTACTTCATTTAAGGATTGTAACCATTCACTAAAACACCCCGAAGAAGCATAGAGTTCCACTCAATGTGCTTCATTTATGCCCGAGTACTTAATTTAAGAGTGATTCTGATCAGAGTACTTCATTTATGGGTGGTAACCATTAAAAAAACATCACAAATCATCTTATCCTACTACGATTAGTGTTTCTCATCTGAGTACTTCATTTATGGGTGGTAACCATTACACAAAACACCACAAAGCATCATATCTTATTATTAGAAGTGTTTCTGATGAGTGTACTTTATTTATGAGTGGTAACCTTTGAAGAAAACTCCACAAAGCATCATATCTTACAACGAGAAGAGTTTCTTCTCTGAGTACTTCATTTAAGTGTTGTAAACAATCCATAAAACACCGTGATGAAGCATAGAGTACCACTGTAAGTGCTTAATGTCGAGTACTTAATTTATGAGTGATTCTGATCAGGGTGCTTCATTTATGGGTGGTAACCATTAAAGAATACATAACAAAGCATCTTATACTACTACGAGAAGTGTTTTTTATCCGAGTACTTCATTATGGGTGGGAAACAATGAATAAAACACAACGAAGAAGAATAGATTACCACTCTAAGGTTTAATGTCGAGTACTTTAATTATGAGTGATTTTGATCAGAGTACTTAATTTATGGGTGGAAAACAATGAATAAAACACAACGAAGAAGAATAGATTACCATTCTAAGTGCTTAATATCGAGTACTTCATTTATGAGTGTTTCTGATAAGAGAATTCCATTTATGGGTTGGAAACAGTGAATAAAACATAACAAAGAAGAATAGATTACCACTCTAGGTGCTTAATGTCGAGTACTTCATTTATGAGTGATTCTGATCAAAGTGCTTCATTTATGGATGGTAACCATTAAAGAAAACATCACAAAGCATCTTATCCTACTACGAGAAGTGTTTCTTATCTGAGTACTTCATTTATGGGTGCTAAACAATGAATAAAACACAAGGAAGAACAATAGATTACCACTCTAAGTGCTTAATGTCGACTACTTAGTTTATGAGTGATTCCGATCAGAATACTTCATTTTTGGGTGGTACCATTAAAGAAAACATCACAGAGCATCTTATCCGACTTAATATATGCATGGTCACCATTAAAGAAAACATCACAAAGAATTATATTCTACTATGAGAAATGTTTCTTACCGGAGTACTTTATTTATGAGATACCTTTCAAGAAAACTCCACAAAGCATCATATCATAATACGAGAAGAGTTTCTTTTTTTAGCACTTCATTTCAGGGTTTTAAACAGTCAATAAAACACCGAGATGAAGCATATAGTACCACTGTATGTGCTTAATGTCGAGTACTTAATTTATGAGTGAGTCTGATCAGAGTGCTTCAGTTATGGGTGGTAACCATTAAAGAAAATATCACAAAGCATATTGTCCTACTACGAGAAGTGCTTCTTATCTGAGTACTTCATTTATGGGTGCTAAACAATGAATAAAACACAACGAAGAAGAATAGATTACCACTCTAAGTGCTTAATGTCGACTTCTTGAAGTGTTTCTTATCTATGTACTTCATTTATGTGTGGTAACCACCATTAAATAAAATACTAGAAAGAGTCATGTCCTACTATGAAAAGTGTTTCTTACTAGAGTACTTCATTTATGAGAGACCTTTCAAGAAAACTCCACAAAAGATCATATCTTACTACGAGAAGAGTTTCTTCTCTTAGTACTTCTGTAACCATTCACTGAAACACCATCAAGAAGTATAGAGTTCCACTCTATGCATGTTGTTCGAGTACTTAATTAATGAGTGATTCTGATCAGAGTACTTCATTAATGGGTGGTAACTATTAAAGAAAACACCACGAAGCATCTTATCTTACTAAACTGATCAGTGTGCTTCATTTATGAGTAGTAACGTTCCAAGAAAACTTCACAAACGCATCAAATCTTACTACCAGAAGAGTTTCTTCTCTGAGTACTTCATTTAAGTGTTGTAAACAATCAATAAAACACCGAGATGAAGCATAGAGTACCATTGTAAATGCTTAATGTCGAGTACTTAATTTATGAGTGATTCTGATTAGAGTGTTTCATTTATGGGTGATAATCAGTAAAGAAAACATCACAAAGCATCTAATCGGACTACGAGAAGTGTTTCTTATCTGAGTACTTCATTTATGGGTGGGAAACAATGAATAAAACAAAACGAAGAAGAATATATTACCATTATAAGTGCTTAATATCGAGTACTTTATTTATTAGTGATTCAAATCAGAGTACTTCACTTATGGGTGGTAACTATTAAAGAAAACGTCACAACGCATCTTTTCCGACTTCGAGCCGCCTTCGAGAAGTGTTTCATATCCAAGTATTTCATTTAAGTGTTGTAAGCAATCAATAAAACACCACGAAGAAGAATAGTGTACCACTGTAAGTGCTTCATGTCGAGTACTTAATTTATGAGTGATTTTGATCAAAGTGCTTTATTTATGGGTTGTAACCATTAAAGAAAACATCACAAAGCATCTTATCCTACTACGAGAAATGCTTCTTATCTGAGTACTTCATTTATGAGTGCTAAACAATGAATAAAACACAACGAAGAGGAATAGATTACCACTCTAAGTGCTTAATGTCGACTACTTAGTTTATGAGTGATTCTGATCAGAATACTTCATTTTTGGGTTGTACCATTAAAGAAAACATCACAGAGCATCTTATCTTGCCACGAGAAGAGTTTCTTCTCCGAGTACTTCATTTAAGGATTGTAACCATTCACTAAAACACCCCGAAGAAGCATAGAGTTCCACTCAATGTGCTTCATTTATGCCCGAGTACTTAATTTAAGAGTGATTCTGATCAGAGTACTTCATTTATGGGTGGTAACCATTAAAAAAACATCACAAATCATCTTATCCTACTACGATTAGTGTTTCTCATCTGAGTACTTCATTTATGGGTGGTAACCATTACACAAAACACCACAAAGCATCATATCTTATTATTAGAAGTGTTTCTGATGAGTGTACTTTATTTATGAGTGGTAACCTTTGAAGAAAACTCCACAAAGCATCATATCTTACAACGAGATGAGTTTCTTCTCTGAGTACTTCATTTAAGTGTTGTAAACAATCAATAAAACACCGTGATGAAGCATAGAGTACCACTGTAAGTGCTTAATGTCGAGTACTTAATTTATGAGTGTTTCTGATGAGTGTACTTTATTTATGAGTGGTAACCTTTGAAGAAAACTCCACAAAGCATCATATCTTACAACGAGATGAGTTTCTTATCCGAGTACTTCATTATGGGTGGGAAACAATGAATAAAACACAACGAAGAAGAATAGATTACCACTCTAAGGTTTAATGTCGAGTACTTTAATTATGAGTGATTTTGATCAGAGTACTTAATTTATGGGTGGAAAACAATGAATAAAACACAACGAAGAAGAATAGATTACCATTCTAAGTGCTTAATATCGAGTACTTCATTTATGAGTGATTCTGATAAGAGAATTCCATTTATGGGTTGGAAACAGTGAATAAAACATAACAAAGAAGAATAGATTACCACTCTAGGTGCTTAATGTCGAGTACTTCATTTATGAGTGATTCTGATCAAAGTGCTTCATTTATGGATGGTAACCATTAAAGAAAACATCACAAAGCATCTTATCCTACTACGAGAAGTGTTTCTTATCTGACTTCATTTATGGGTGGTAAACAATGAATAAAAACACAAGGAAGAACAATAGATTACCACTCTAAGTGCTTAATGTTGAATACTTAATTTATGAGTGATTCTGATCAGAGTACTTCATTTATGGGTGGTAACCATTAAAGAAAGCATCACAAAGCATCTTATCCGACTTAATATATGCATGGTAACCATTAAAGAAAACATCACAAAGAATTATATTCTACTATGAGAAATGTTTCTTACCGGAGTACTTTATTTATGAGGGACCTTTCAAGAAAACTCCACAAAGCATCATATCATAATACGAGAAGAGTTTCTTTTTTTAGCACTTCATTTCAGGGTTTTAAACAGTCAATAAAACACCGAGATGAAGCATATAGTACCACTGTAAGTGCTTAATGTCGAGTACTTAATTTATGAGTGAGTCTGATCAGAGTGCTTCAGTTATGGGTGGTAACCATTAAAGAAAATATCACAAAACATATTGTCCTACTACGAGAAGTGCTTCTTATCTTAGTACTTCATTTATGGGTGCTAAACAATGAATAAAACACAACGAAGAAGAATAGATTACCACTCTAAGTGCTTAATGTCGACTTCGAGAATTGTTTCTTATCTATGTACTTCATTTATGTGTGGTAACCACCATTAAATAAAATACTAGAAAGAGTCATATCCTACTATGAAAAGTGCTTCTTACTAGAGTACTTCATTTATGAGAGACCTTTCAAGAAAACTCCACAAAAGATCATATCTTACTACGAGAAGAGTTTCTTCTCTGAGTACTTCTGTAACCATTCACTGAAACACCATCAAGAAGTATAGAGTTCCACTCTATGCATGTTGTTCGAGTACTTAATTAATGAGTGATTCTGATCAGAGTACTTCATTAATGGGTGGTAACTATTAAAGAAAACACCACGAAGCATCTTATCTTACTACGCTGATCAGTGTGCTTCATTTATGAGTTGTAACGTTCCAAGAAAACTTCACAAACGCATCAAATCTTACTACGAGAAGAGTTTCTTCTCGGAGTACTTCATTTAAGTGTTGTAAACAATCAATAAAACACTGAGATGAAGCATAGAGTACCATTGTAAGTGCTTAATGTCGAGTACTTAATTTATGAGTGATTCTGATTAGAGTGTTTCATTTATGGGTGATAATCATTAAAGAAAACATCACAAAGCATCTAATCGTACTACGAGAAGTGTTTCTTATCTGAGTACTTCATTTATGGGTGGGAAACAATGAATAAAACAAAACGAAGAAGAATATATTACCAATATAAGTGCTTAATATCGAGTATTTTATTTATTAGTGATTCAAATCAGAGTACTCCACTTATGGGTGGTAACTATTAAAGAAAACGTCGCAACGCATCTTTTTCGACATCGAGCCGCCTTCGAGAAGTGTTTCATATCCAAGTATTTCATTTAAGTGTTGTAAGCAATCAATAAAACACCACGAAGAAGAATAGAGTACCACTGTAAGTGCTTCATGTCGAGTACTTAATTTATGAGTGATTATGATCAAAGTGCTTTATTTATGGGTTGTAACCATTAAAGAAAACATCACAAAGCATCTTATCCTACTACGAGAAATGCTTCTTATCTGAGTACTTCATTTATGGGTGCAAAACAATGAATAAAACACAACGAAGAAGAATAGATTACCACTCTAAGTGCTTAATGTCGACTACTTAGTTTATGAGTGATTCTGATCAGAATACTTCATTTTTGGGTTGTACCATTAAAGAAAACATCACAGAGCATCTTATCTTGCTACGAGAAGAGTTTCTTCTCCGAGTACTTCATTTAAGGATTGTAACCATTCACTAAAACACCCCGAAGAAGCATAGAGTTCCACTCAATGTGCTTCATTTATGCCCGAGTACATAATTTAAGAGTGATTCTGATCAGAGTACTTCATTTATGGGTGGTAACCATTAAAAAAACATCACAAATCATCTTATCCTACTACGATTAGTGTTTCTCATCTGAGTACTTCATTTATGGGTGGTAACCATTACACAAAACACCACAAAGCATCATATCTTATTATTAGAAGTGTTTCTGATGAGTGTACTTTATTTATGAGTGGTAACCTTTGAAGAAAACTCCACAAAGCATCATATCTTACAACGAGAAGAGTTTCTTCTCTGAGTACTTCATTTAAGTGTTGTAAACAATCAATAAAACACCGTGATGAAGCATAGAGTACCACTGTAAGTGCTTAATGTCGAGTACTTAATTTATGAGTGATTCTGATCAGAGTGCTTCATTTATGGGTGGTAACCATTAAAGAAAACATAACAAAGAATCTTATACTACTACAAGAAGTGTTTCTTATTCGAGTACTTCATTATGGGTGGGAAACAATGAATAAAACACAACGAAGAAGAATAGATTACCACTCTAAGGTTTAATGTCGAGTACTTTAATTATGAGTGATTTTGATCAGAGTACTTAATTTATGGGTGGAAAACAATGAATAAAACACAAAGAAGAAGAATAGATTACCATTCTAAGTGCTTAATGTCGAGTACTTCATTTATGAGTGATTCTGATAAGAGAATTCCATTTATGGGTTGGAAACAGTGAATAAAACATAACAAAGAAGAATAGATTACCACTCTAGGTGCTTAATGTCGAGTACTTCATTTATGAGTGATTCTGATCAAAGTGCTTCATTTATGGATGGTAACCATTAAAGAAAACATCACAAAGCATCTTATCCTACTACGAGAAGTGTTTCTTATCTGACTTCATTTATGGGTGGTAAACAATGAATAAAACACAAGGAAGAACAATAGATTACCACTCTAAGTGCTTAATGTTGAATACTTAATTTATGAGTGATTCTGATCAGAGTACTTCATTTATGGGTGGTAACCATTAAAGAAAGCATCACAAAGCATCTTATCCGACTTAATATATGCTTGGTAACCATTAAAGAAAACATCACCAAGAATTATATTCTACTATGAGAAATGTTTATTACCAGAGTACTTTATTTATGAGAGACCTTTCATGAAAACTCCACAAAGCATCATATCATAATACGAGAAGAGTTTCTTTTTTGAGCACTTCATTTCAGGGTTTTAAACAGTCAATAAAACACCGAGATGAAGCATATAGTACCACTGTAAGTGCTTAATGTCGAGTACTTAATTTATGAGTGAGTCTGATCAGAGTGCTTCAGTTATGGGTGGTAACCATTAAAGAAAATATCACAAAGCATATTGTCCTACTACGAGAAGTGCTTCTTATCTGAGTACTTCATTTATGGGTGCTAAACAATGAATAAAACACAACGAAGAAGAATAGATTACCATTCTAAGTGCTTAATGTCGACTTCTTGAAGTGTTTCTTATCTATGTACTTCATTTCTGTGTGGTAACCACCATTAAATAAAATACTAGAAGGAGTCATATCCAACTATGAAAAGTGTTTCTTACTAGAGTACTTCATTTATGAGAGACCTTTCAAGAAAACACCACAAAAGATCAGATCTTACTACGAGAAGAGTTTCTTCTCTGAGTACTTCATATAAGCGTTGTAACCATTCACTGAAACACCATCAAGAAGTATAGAGTTCCACTCTATGCATGTTGTTCGAGTACTTAATTAATAAGTGATTCTGATCAGAGTACTTCATTAATGGGTGGTAACTATTAAAGAAAACACCACGAAGCATCTTATCTTACTACGCTGATTAGTGTCCTTCATTTATGAGTACAAACGTTCCAAGAAAACTTCACAAACGCATCAAATCTTACTACGAGAAGAGTTTCTTCTCTGAGTACTTCATTTAAGTGTTGTAAACAATCAATAAAACACCGAGATGAAGCATAGAGTACCATTGTAAGTGCTTAATGTCGAGTACTTAATTTATGAGTGATTCTGATTAGAGTGTTTCATTTATGGGTGATAATCATTAAAGAAAACATCACAAAGCATCTAATCGTACTACGAGAAGTGTTTCTTATCTGAGTACTTCATTTATGGGTGGGAAACAATGAATAAAACAAAACGAAGAAGAATATACTACCAATCTAAGTGCTTAATATCGAGTACTTTATTTATTAGTGATTCAAATCAGAGTACTTCACTTATGGGTTGTAACTATTAAAGAAAAGTCACAACGCATCTTTTCTGACTTCGAGCCGCCTTCGAGAAGTGTTTCATATCCGAGTATTTCATTTAAGTGTTGTAAGCAATCAATAAAACACCACGAAGAAGAATAGAGTACCACTTTAAGTGCTTCATGTCGAGTACTTAATTTATGAGTGATTATGATCAAAGTGCTTTATTTATGGGTTGTAACCATTAAAGAAAACATCACAAAGCATCTTATCCTACTACGAGAAATGCTTCTTATCTGAGTACTTCATTTATGGGTGCTAAACAATGAATAAAACACAAAGAAGAAGAATAGATTACCACTCTAAGTGCTTAATGTCGACTACTTAGTTTATGAGTGATTCTGATCAGAATACTTCATTTTTGGGTTGTACCATTAAAGAAAACATCACAGAGCATCTTATCTTGCTACGAGAAGAGTTTCTTCTCCGAGTACTTCATTTAAGGATTGTAACCATTCACTAAAACACCCCGAAGAAGCATAGAGTTCCACTCAATGTGCTTCATTTATGCCCGAGTACTTAATTTAAGAGTGATTCTGATCATAGTACTTCATTTATGGGTGGTAACCATTAAAAAAACATCACAAATCATCTTATCCTACTACGATTAGTGTTTCTCATCTGAGTACTTCATTTATGGGTGGTAACCATTACACAAAACACCACAAAGCATCATATCTTATTATTAGAAGTGTTTCTGATGAGTGTACTTTATTTATGAGTGGTAACCTTTGTAGAAAACTCCACAAAGCATCATATCTTACAACGAGAAGAGTTTCTTCTCTGAGTACTTCATTTAAGTGTTGTAAACAATCAATAAAACACCGTGATGAAGCATAGAGTACCACTGTAAGTGCTTAATGTCGAGTACTTAATTTATGAGTGATTCTGATCAGAGTGCTTCATTTATGGGTGGTAACCATTAAAGAAAACATAACAAAGAATCTTATACTACTACAAGAAGTGTTTCTTATCCGAGTACTTCATTATGGGTGGGAAACAATGAATAAAACACAACGAAGAAGAATAGATTACCAATCTAAGGTTTAATGTCGAGTACTTTAATTATGAGTGATTTTGATCAGAGTACTTAATTTATGGGTGGAAAACAATGAATAAAACACAACGAAGAAGAATAGATTACCATTCTAAGTGCTTAATATCGAGTACTTCATTTATGAGTGATTCTGATAAGAGAATTCCATTTATGGGTTGGAAACAGTGAATAAAACATAACAAAGAAGAATAGATTACCACTCTAGGTGCTTAATGTCGAGTACTTCATTTATGAGTGATTCTGATCAAAGTGCTTCATTTATGGATGGTAACCATTAAAGAAAACATCACAAAGCATCTTATCCTACTACGAGAAGTGTTTCTTATCTGACTTCATTTATGGGTGGTAAACAATGAATAAAAACACAAGGAAGAACAATAGATTACCACTCTAAGTGCTTAATGTTGAATACTTAATTTATGAGTGATTCTGATCAGAGTACTTCATTTATGGGTGGTAACCATTAAAGAAAGCATCACAAAGCATCTTATCCGACTTAATATATGCATGGTAACCATTAAAGAAAACATCACAAAGAATTATATTCTACTATGAGAAATGTTTCTTACCGGAGTACTTTATTTATGAGAGACCTTTCAAGAAAACTCCACAAAGCATCATATCATAATACGAGAAGAGTTTCTTTTTTTAGCACTTCATTTCAGGGTTTTAAACAGTCAATAAAACACCGAGATGAAGCATATAGTACCACTGTAAGTGTTCAATGTCGAGTACTTAATTTATGAGTGAGTCTGATCAGAGTGCTTCAGTTATGGGTGGTAACCATTAAAGAAAATATCACAAAGCATATTGTCCTACTACGAGAAGTGCTTCTTATCTGAGTACTTCATTTATGGGTGCTAAACAATGAATAAAACACAACGAAGAAGAATAGATTACCACTCTAAGTGCTTAATGTCGACTTCGAGAAGTGTTTCTTATGTATGTACTTCATTTATGTGTGGTAACCACCATTAAATAAAATACTAGAAAGAGTCATATCCTACTATGAAAAGTGTTTCTTACTAGAGTACTTCATTTATGAGAGACCTTTCAAGAAAACTCCACAAAAGATCATATCTTACTACGAGAAGAGTTTCTTCTCTGAGTACTTCATATAAGCGTTGTAACCATTCACTGAAACACCATCAAGAAGTATAGAGTTCCACTCTATGCATGTTGTTCGAGTACTTAATTAATGAGTGATTCTGATCAGAGTACTTCATTAATGGGTGGTAACTATTAAAGAAAACACCACGAAGCATCTTATCTTACTACGCTGATCAGTGTGCTTCATTTATGAGTAGTAACGTTCCAAGAAAACTTCACAAACGCATCAAATCTTACTACGAGAAGAGTTTCTTCTCTGAGTACTTCATTTAAGTGTTGTAAACAATCAATAAAACACCGAGATGAAGCATAGAGTACCATTGTAAGTGCTTAATGTCAAGTACTTAATTTATTAGTGATTATGATCAAAGTGCTTTATTTATGGGTTGTAACAATTAAAGAAAACATCACAAAGCATCTTATCCTACTACGAGAAATGCTTCTTATCTGAGTACTTCATTTATGGGTGCTAAACAATGAATAAAACACAAAGAAGAAGAATAGATTACCACTCTAAGTGCTTAATGTCGACTACTTAGTTTATGAGTGATTCTGATCAGAATACTTCATTTTTGGGTTGTACCATTAAAGAAAACATCACAGAGCATCTTATCTTTGCTACGAGAAGAGTTTCTTCTCCGAGTACTTCATTTAAGCATTGTAACCATTCACTAAAACACCCCGAAGAAGCATAGAGTTCCACTCAAAGTGCTTCATTTATGTCCGAATACATAATTTAAGAGTGATTCTGATCAGAGTACTTCATTTATGGGTGGTAACCATTAAAAAAACATCACAAATCATCTTATCCTACTACGATTAGTGTTTCTCATCTGAGTACTTCATTTATGGGTGGTAACCATTACACAAAACACCACAAAGCATCATATCTTATTATTAGAAGTGTTTCTGATGAGTGTACTTTATTTATGAGTGGTAACCTTTGAAGAAAACTCCACAAAGCATCATATCTTACAACGAGAAGAGTTTCTTCTCTGAGTACTTCATTTAAGTGTTGTAAACAATCAATAAAACACCGTGATGAAGCATAGAGTACCACTGTAAGTGCTTAATGTCGAGTACTTAATTTATGAGTGATTCTGATCAGAGTGCTTCATTTATGGGTGGTAACCATTAAAGAAAACATAACAAAGAATCTTATACTACTACAAGAAGTGTTTCTTATCCGAGTACTTCATTACGGGTGGGAAACAATGAATAAAACACAACGAAGAAGAATAGATTACCACTCTAAGGTTTAATGTCGAGTACTTTAATTATGAGTGATTTTGATCAGAGTACTTAATTTATGGGTGGAAAACAATGAATAAAACACAATGAAGAAGAATAGATTACCATTCTAAGTGCTTAATGTCGAATACTTCATTTATGAGTGATTCTTATAAGAGAATTCCATTTATGGGTTGGAAACAGTGAATAAAACATAACAAAGAAGAATAGATTACCACTCTAGGTGCTTAATGTCGAGTACTTCATTTATGAGTGATTCTGATCAAAGTGCTTCATTTATGGATGGTAACCATTAAAGAAAACATCACAAAGCATCTTATCCTACTACGAGAAGTGTTTCTTATCTGACTTCATTTATGGGTGGTAAACAATGAATAAAACACAAGGAAGAACAATAGATTACCACTCTAAGTGCTTAATGTTGAATACTTAATTTATGAGTGATTCTGATCAGAGTACTTCATTTATGGGTGGTAACCATTAAAGAAAGCATCACAAAGCATCTTATCCGACTTAATATATGCATGGTAACCATTAAAGAAAACATCACCAAGAATTATATTCTACTATGAGAAATGTTTATTACCAGAGTACTTTATTTATGAGAGACCTTTCATGAAAACTCCACAAAGCATCATATCATAATACGAGAAGAGTTTCTTTTTTGAGCACTTCATTTCAGGGTTTTAAACAGTCAATAAAACACCGAGATGAAGCATATAGTACCACTGTAAGTGCTTAATGTCGAGTACTTAATTTATGAGTGAGTCTGATCAGAGTGCTTCAGTTATGGGTGGTAACCATTAAAGAAAATATCACAAAGCATATTGTCCTACTACGAGAAGTGCTTCTTATCTGAGTACTTCATTTATGGGTGCTAAACAATGAATAAAACACAACGAAGAAGAATAGATTACCACTCTAAGTGCTTAATGTCGACTTCGAGAAGTGTTTCTTATGTATGTACTTCATTTATGTGTGGTAACCACCATTAAATAAAATACTAGAAAGAGTCATATCCTACTATGAAAAGTGTTTCTTACTAGAGTACTTCATTTATGAGAGACCTTTCAAGAAAACTCCACAAAAGATCATATCTTACTACGAGAAGAGTTTCTTCTCTGAGTACTTCATATAAGCGTTGTAACCATTCACTGAAACACCATCAAGAAGTATAGAGTTCCACTCTATGCATGTTGTTCGAGTACTTAATTAATGAGTGATTCTGATCAGAGTACTTCATTAATGGGTGGTAACTATTAAAGAAAACACCACGAAGCATCTTATCTTACTACGCTGATTAGTGTGATTCATTTATGAGTAGTAACGTTCCAAGAAAACTTCACAAACACATCAAATCATACTACGAGAAGAGTTTCTTCTCTGAGTACTTCATTTAAGTGTTGTAAACAATCAATAAAACACCGAGATGAAGCATAGAGTACCACTGTAAGTGCTTAATGTCGAGTACTTAATTTATGAGTGATTCTGATTAGAGTGTTTCATTTATGGGTGATAATCATTAAAGAAAACATCACAAAGCATCTAATCGTACTACGAGAAGTGTTTCTTATCTGAGTACTTAATTTATGGGTGGGAAACAATGAATAAAACAAAACGAAGAAGAATATACTACCAATCTAAGTGCTTAATATCGAGTACTTTATTTATTAGTGATTCAAATCAGAGTACTTCACTTATGGGTGGTAACTATTAAAGAAAAGTCACAACGCATCTTTTCTGACTTCGAGCCGCCTTCGAGAAGTGTTTCATATCCGAGTATTTCATTTAAGTGTTGTAAGCAATCAATAAAACACCACGAAGAAGAATAGAGTACCACTTTAAGTGCTTCATGTCGAGTACTTAATTTATGAGTGATTATGATCAAAGTGCTTTATTTATGGGTTGTAACAATTAAAGAAAACATCACAAAGCATCTTATCCTACTACGAGAAATGCTTCTTATCTGAGTACTTCATTTATGGGTGCTAAACAATGAATAAAACACAAAGAAGAAGAATAGATTACCACTCTAAGTGCTTAATGTCGACTACTTAGTTTATGAGTGATTCTGATCAGAATACTTCATTTTTGGGTTGTACCATTAAAGAAAACATCACAGAGCATCTTATCTTTGCTACGAGAAGAGTTTCTTCTCCGAGTACTTCATTTAAGCATTGTAACCATTCACTAAAACACCCCGAAGAAGCATAGAGTTCCACTCAAAGTGCTTCATTTATGTCCGAGTACATAATTTAAGAGTGATTCTGATCAGAGTACTTCATTTATGGGTGGTAACCATTAAAAAAACATCACAAATCATCTTATCCTACTACGATTAGTGTTTCTCATCTGAGTACTTCATTTATGGGTGGTAACCATTACACAAAACACCACAAAGCATCATATCTTATTATTAGAAGTGTTTCTGATGAGTGTACTTTATTTATGAGTGGTAACCTTTGAAGAAAACTCCACAAAGCATCATATCTTACAACGAGAAGAGTTTCTTCTCTGAGTACTTCATTTAAGTGTTGTAAACAATCAATAAAACACCGTGATGAAGCATAGAGTACCACTGTAAGTGCTTAATGTCGAGTACTTAATTTATGAGTGATTCTGAACAGAGTGCTTCATTTATGGGTGGTAACCATTAAAGAAAACATAACAAAGAATCTTATACTACTACAAGAAGTGTTTCTTATCCGAGTACTTCATTACGGGTGGGAAACAATGAATAAAACACAACGAAGAAGAATAGATTACCACTCTAAGGTTTAATGTCGAGTACTTTAATTATGAGTGATTTTGATCAGAGTACTTAATTTATGGGTGGAAAACAATGAATAAAACACAATGAAGAAGAATAGATTACCATTCTAAGTGCTTAATGTCGAATACTTCATTTATGAGTGATTCTTATAAGAGAATTCCATTTATGGGTTGGAAACAGTGAATAAAACATAACAAAGAAGAATAGATTACCACTCTAGGTGCTTAATGTCGAGTACTTCATTTATGAGTGATTCTGATCAAAGTGCTTCATTTATGGATGGTAACCATTAAAGAAAACATCACAAAGCATCTTATCCTACTACGAGAAGTGTTTCTTATCTGACTTCATTTATGGGTGGTAAACAATGAATAAAACACAAGGAAGAACAATAGATTACCACTCTAAGTGCTTAATGTTGAATACTTAATTTATGAGTGATTCTGATCAGAGTACTTCATTTATGGGTGGTAACCATTAAAGAAAGCATCACAAAGCATCTTATCCGACTTAATATATGCATGGTAACCATTAAAGAAAACATCACCAAGAATTATATTCTACTATGAGAAATGTTTATTACCAGAGTACTTTATTTATGAGAGACCTTTCATGAAAACTCCACAAAGCATCATATCATAATACGAGAAGAGTTTCTTTTTTGAGCACTTCATTTCAGGGTTTTAAACAGTCAATAAAACACCGAGATGAAGCATATAGTACCACTGTAAGTGCTTAATGTCGAGTACTTAATTTATGAGTGAGTCTGATCAGAGTGCTTCAGTTGTGGGTGGTAACCATTAAAGAAAATATCACAAAGCATATTGTCCTACTACGAGAAGTGATTCTTATCTGAGTACTTCATTTATGGGTGCTAAACAATGAATAAAACACAACGAAGAAGAATAGATTACCACTCTAAGTGCTTAATGTCGACTTCGAGAAGTGTTTCTTATCTATGTACTTCATTTATGTGTGGTAACCACCATTAAATAAAATACTAGAAAGAGTCATATCCTACTATGAAAAGTGTTTCTTACTAGAGTACTTCATTTATGAGAGACCTTTCAAGAAAACTCCACAAAAGATCATATCTTACTACGAGAAGAGTTTCTTCTCTGAGTACTTCATATAAGCGTTGTAACCATTCACTGAAACACCATCAAGAAGTATAGAGTTCCACTCTATGCATGTTGTTCGAGTACTTAATTAATGAGTGATTCTGATCAGAGTACTTCATTAATGGGTGGTAACTATTAAAGAAAACACCACGAAGCATCTTATCTTACTACGCTGATAAGTGTGCTTCATTTATGAGTAGTAACGTTCCAAGAAAACTTCACAAACGCATCAAATCTTACTACGAGAAGAGTTTCTTCTCTGAGTACTTCATTTAAGTGTTTTAAACAATCAATAAAACACCGAGATGAAGCATAGAGTACCATTGTAAGTGCTTAATGTCGAGTACTTAATTTATGAGTGATTCTGATTAGAGTGTTTCATTTATGGGTGATAATCATTAAAGAAAACATCACAAAGCATCTAATCGTACTACGAGAAGTGTTTCTTATCTGAGTACTTCATTTATGGGTGGGAAACAATGAATAAAACAAAACGAAGAAGAATATATTACCAATATAAGTGCTTAATATCGAGTACTTTATTTATTAGTGATTCAAATCAGAGTACTTCACTTATGGGTGGTAACTATTAAAGAAAACGTCACAACGCATCTTTTCCTACTTCGAGCCGCCTTCGAGAAGTGTTTCATATCCGAGTATTTCATTTAAGTGTTGTAAGCAATCAATAAAACACCACGAAGAAAAATAGAGTACCACTGTAAGTGCTTGATGTCGAGTACTTAATTTATGAGTGATTATGATCAAAGTGCTTTATTTATGGGTTGTAACCATTAAAGAAAACATCACAAAGCATCTTATCCTACTACGAGAAATGCTTCTTATCTGAGTACTTCATTTATGGGTGCTAAACAATGAATAAAACACAACGAAGAAGAATAGGTTACCACTCTAAGTGCTTAATGTCGACTACTTAGTTTATGAGTGATTCTAATCTGAATACTTCATTTTTGGGTGGTACCATTAAAGAAAACATCACAGAGCATCTTATCTTGCTACGAGAAGAGTTTCTTCTCCGAGTACTTCATTTAAGCATTGTAACCATTCACTAAAACACCCCGAAGAAGCATAGAGTTCCACTCAATGTGCTTCATTTATGCCCGAGTACTTAATTTAAGAGTGATTCTGATCAGAGTACTTCATTTATGGGTGGTAACCATTAAAAAAACATCGCAAATCATCGTATCCTACTACGATTAGTGTTTCTCATCTGAGTACTTCATTTATGGGTGGCAACCATTACACAAAACACCACAAAGCATCATATCTTATTATTAGAAGTGTTTCTGATGAGTGTACTTTATTTATGAGTGGTAACCTTTGAAGAAAACTCCACAAAGCATCATATCTTACAACGAGAAGAGTTTCTTCTCTGAGTACTTCATTTAAGTGTTGTAAATAATCAATATAATATCAATGAATCACTCATAAATGAGTCACTTAATGAGAAGAGTTTCTTCTCTGAGTACTTCATGTAAGTGTTGTAAAGAATCAATATAATATCAATGAATCACTCATAAATGAAATACTCAGAGAAGAAACTCTAAACCCTAAACCCTAAAGCATCATATCTTACAACGAGAAGAGTTTCTTCTCTGAGTACTTCATTTAAGAATCCTATCTTACAACAAAGTCTCTATTGTATTATTCTCTTGATCAATGAGTCATTGGATTTGGTTAAACAAAACAACGGTACACTAGCAGATCCTTCCAATCAACTCCTGGTGCCAAACTTTTCTTCAAGGTCACGAATGAACCGATAAGTAACTTTCGGTAATGAATGAGAATGTGAAGGCTAATTCACAGCACATGTGCCATATAATATTATACCGGTAATGCTTGAAGATCCAGCGTCTTTTATACTAGTGAAAATGTATCTTGGAAAGATATCGTAATTAATAGCAAATATTCTTTAGAATATTTGGTATTAAATTCTCTTCAATTCTTTTCCTAATTATCATGTTTACTGCTGTAAATACGTGCTCAAAATTTGATATTGTTGTACAACAAGTCGGAAAAGAATATCTCTACAAAATTAATAAATATACAAAAAAATTAGGCGGTGAATTTCGCAAAGTTTTTTTATAGAAAACTTTTTATAAAAATTGCCAAAAATATATACCATTTTAATATTCGGTCAAATCTTTTTTATATCATTTTATATCAATCAATTTGAAAAACAACCAAATGATTTATATATATACTAAATTTTGTTGTGCCCATTCTATTTGGTATCTTGACGCAAATCAAATGATTAAACCCAAATAATAATCCTGATATTTTAACACTAGCATTGAATTAATCATAATTGGTCCATCAATATTTATAATTAATTCACATTAAATTTCATATGTATTCGTACCCAAAATCTTAGCGAAATACGTATGATGCCTTCTATAAATTAATCACATTTATGACATATCTTATATTACTCCTCGTAATATAGGTGACATTATGAGATATATTAATCATATAACACACGTAGTTCAAACTTTATTTATTGGATTTGATGTCTCAATTCCAACATACTATATATCATAAATCATGACAAGGAGGTGGCTATGATACCACTTGTTGGTGCAACTCAAGAATTCAGATTGAGCAAAAAATACTGAAATCCTAATCTATACAATTGCAATTCAAATTCAAACTCCGTGTAATTAATTAAGACAAAATTAAAATAGAGCAAAAGCGTTACTTACTTTTCATCCCTACGGTCTCTCTTGTATTCTTTTCTTGATCAAGGAGTTGTTGGAGATGGTTGAGCAGCACAACGATACACTAGCGAATCCTTCCAAACAATTTCCGATACCAACTTTTCTTCAAGGTCACAAATGAACCGAGAAGTAATTTTCTGTAATGGAGAAGAAAATAGAGGTCGACGCACAGCACATGTGCCCTACAATAGATACCGATAATTCTTGGTGATCCAGCACCTTTTATACTAGTGAAAATGTATCTGAAAGATACTGTAAAAATATTTTTTTGGAATATTTGATACCAAATTCTCTCATATTCTTTTCGAAATTATCATATTTATTGTTGTAAACACGTGCTCAAAATTTGATATTGTTTGCACAACAAATCAGGAAAGAATCAACATAATTTCTACATTTAAAATTTTGTGATTAACCGCCGATTTTGCAAACCGTCCAAAGTTTTGTATAAAAAATCTTTTTATAAAAACGGTCAAAAGATATACTAATTTAATATTCAGCCAAATCTTTTTTATATCATTTTATATAAATCAATTTGAAAAACGACCAAATGATTTATATATATATACTAAATTGTGTTGAGCCTATTTTGTTTGGTATCTTGATCCAGACCAATTGGTTAGACCCAAATAATAATCCTAACATTTACTCTAACACTAGCATTAGTTGAATTCATCATAATCGATTCATCAATAATTATAATTAATTCACATTTAATTCTATATGTATTAGTACCCAAAATCTTAGCAAAATACGTATTATGCTATTGTATTAATTAATCACATTTATTCCATATCTTATATTACACCTCGTAATATCAGTGATAGTATGTGATATATTAATCACATAACACATCGTCCAAACTTTATTTATTGGATTTTGACGTCTCAATTCTAATATTCAGAACCAAAATTTGCAACTCCAGTCAGAACCAATCGTTGGGCAACGATTACCAACCATTGTAACAGTTGTTCACCCAAACCGAAAATTAGCCAAGTGCCTAACCGAGTCAGAGACAATCGTTGGACAATGGTTTCCCAACTGTCACAATGGTTGTGATGAAAATTCAAATTCAGACTTGTCGAAAACTCAGATTTTACTGCCAACCATTGTAACGATTTCTTAACTGTCACAATGGTTCGGAGCGTCAGAAACTTTAGACCTATTTAAGGCGGATGCCTTCTTCTATTTCTCTTGGTCCTCACCTCTTGTTAAATCTAGAACCTACAACAGTTTCCAAAACACCATTAGACCCTAAACCTTACAAAATTTATTGACAAATTCTCAAGCCTTTTACTCTAAATTGATTTATACTTGTGTGAGAGTTAGGAGATTATTTCTATCATTACCGTGTGTTACTTTGAGTTATTCTTTGGGTCGAGTCTCTAACTGTAGTGTTGCAATGAGCTAGATTTCACCTTGAGCTTTTGGGTTCGTTCTTCTATCGGTGTGTGTAAAGAAGATCGAATTCCACCTTGTATTGAACTCTTTGAGTTATTGGAGCAGAACGATATTGTTACCTCAAAGATGGGGTATCGGGAACCCGAAGACGTAGGCTAGGCCGAAGGCATAATCGAACTATGTCAACATATCGGGTGCCTCCATTTGTTCAATCCTTCTAACCTCTTCTCAATTTAATTTAATTGCATTTATTATTTGAAAAAAATTGATTTGTTGATTTTACGCTTCCGCAATTAAGTATTTAACTAAGCCAAATCGGTATTTATACTTATCCAATTAATTATTAGCTATACCAATTGAAAAGTGTATTAATCGAATTGATTGACTTATTTGTATTGTTTGATTTGGGAATTATCATTAGAAATTAAATTATTGCAAATTAGCAAAAAGAGCCCTAAAACTCTAAGAAAACATTAATCACCCCTCTATGGTTTAACAATAAGCCATTTTTATTGCATTCTTTATTTTCATCTTTGTTAAACAAATCAACAATCAACCTTTTTTACAAATTTCAAATACTTAGATCTAAAATATTAAATTTAGGAGCAGTAAACGCTGTCCCTTAGATTTGATAGCTTAAGTACTATAATGCACAAGTCATATACTTGCGACTAAATTTGTTCAGTGCTTATAGATTGAAAACTTGTAAACTAATATTTTCATATCTGATAGTCCACAGTCAATTGAGTTAATTGCAATTCAGCTGGAGTCGAAGGCTTCCAGTTCAGCTGCTAAGAATCAACAGTTTGTAGTAAATTTAAAGGTGTTGTTTGTACCAATTCAACCAATCTCTCATTTTGGGAATTTGAAGATCCTTGAATGAAAATGTAGATTCATCAAATTTCACAGTACTAGAGATAAGGATCTTATATCTCTTTTGAGATATTTTATACCCAAGAAAAAGACATGGCTGAGATCTTAATTCAAGCTTGTATTTGTTGTAGGGTCTTGTTAAGAGAAAATGTAGGCAGTCCAATACCCTTCACATATTGTACTTTCGTTCTTTGTTGAAGAGTGTTTTGTAAGGAATGAGATTTTGATACGATAGTATATTGATGAGATAAACTATACTTGAAAAAATTTCATCTCAAAACTTGTGAGGTTTGAAAGCATGACACATTATTGCAAGAAAAAGTTCAACTATGTGCCTATTCTTTTTTCAGCCACTTCATTTGTTGTGAAGTATGAGGGCACGTAGTTCGATGCGTAATTTCAGAAAATTTTGTTGTTATGGATTTATATCCGGCGCCTCCATCGATTCTTAAAGATTTAATCCTTGTATTGAGAAAGTTTTAAACTTGAGCCTTAAAGGTAGAGAAAACGTGACAAACTTCACTATTTTGCTTCATAAAATAAATCCATGTAAAATGAGAATAGTCATCAACAAAGGTAATGTAGTATTTATAGCCATGAGAAGATATCATAGGGGATGAACTCCACACATCGGAATAAACAAGTTATAGAGGAAAAAAGGAGGAGAAGAAGAAGAAGAAGAAGAAAAAGAATTTGCCTTTGGTTGCTATCTGAAAATTAGCCTTTTTAGCTCATGGAGGTGTGCATGAGAGGTAGAGTAGTAGTATTCCCCAAGAGAGCTCCAAAATTATTTCGTTGTGGTGCTGGAGTTGACTTGAGCAAGAACTATCTCTATCAATGAGAATCTGAGCCAACTAAGAAGAAGCTAATCATGCATGTGCTAAGGAAGATAAGTTGGATTTATCTTGATCTGGCCATTGACAGTGCAAATCATCATCTTAGGAGGTGGAGCCTCAAGGAATCTTGCAAGATTATAGCCATGAATCAACATAAGAATTTCTGATTTCAATGTGAGAAAGTTTGATCGCCACTGGAAGATTGAGAGAGACAATCAAAACAATTGCAGTGGTGCCAATAGCAGTGGTACAGGATGGAGAGGTGGGAGGATTGGGAATTGGATCGGGTGTTGTTGTCATTGTTGTTTTGATTTTGATTTGATTGAGATGGTATTTGCCGAAATGACTTTGATACCATGCAAGCATTTGCATTTAGAGAAAAAGAGAAAGATTTAAGAATTGTGGAAATTGTGTTTAATTAGCTTTTACAAATATGTGTATAATTGTATTTATAGACTTAGTCTCAGCTCTATTATTCTAACTAACTAGCAGATGACTTGCAACAATTTTTCTTGCTCTAACTAACACTTGATTACATTTGCAACTGACCGATTTCTTGTAACTGTCTTTGTACTGTCTCAACAGTATTGATTTAATAAGTAAGGTATATAGAGCTGGTAATGAACAGGGCGGTTCATGGACAAAATAAACTGAATACTATTGAACATTTATGGAATGAACTATTTCTTGATCTTGGTTAAAGTTCAGTTCAAGTTCAATTGATAAAACTGAACTGAATTAATTGTGGACAATCATTGACAAATTATGCTCAGTGTGGATTAAATGAAAATATGCTCAAACATCCTAATAGATCAACCGAGTTCTAACTCTCTATTTCACAGAGAGAGAACTAAGTTATTCGCACAATGAAATCTAAATTATTCAATACAGTGATGAAAAAACTTTCATTTAGAGAGGACAGTGTACTGTGGTGTCCAGAATCATGTTCGTATGGTTACCTTATGGACAAATAGTGGTCATTATTCGATTATAAGATGAACTGGAAATAAACTAGATATTAGTAGATAATTATGGACTTAGTTTGGTCATGGACTTCAACTCCTAATTAGCGGGCTGAGCTAGATATGGACTGAAATCCGTCCATTAGCAGTCCTAAAGGTATATAGTTGGTTTAATTTTGTTTTGCGTACTTTGAAGTTTTTGCAACGCAGAATGTTTTATATTCTTTTATCAATAAGTTTGAAATGAATTTCTATAATAGTGTTTTTTCCGTATATTTCAATCCATACATCTAGTAAAAAACTAAAAAAAAATATTGCGAATGTACATTTAATATGTGCTTATATTTTATCTAGCATGTGAGGTTCCTTCTAAGAAAATGTTAGTTTTACAGCGATTAAATTCATATCCTCATTTTAGTTTCATGCAGTCAGAAAAGACTATAGAGGGTGTAATTTGGAGGAGGGGATCATTTCATGTTCCTACATTTTGTATTTTCGATCTAGCTTGACGTGCAGACAGTGACGGAGCCACAGGAGTGCAGCTAAATTTTCTGAAAAAAAATTCAAAAATGATCATGTATTTGAATTTTTTGCATAAATGACCATGTAAAATAATTTTTTTCTAAGAATAACCATCATTTCGAACTCTAAAAACTCATAAATCTTGAACTCCTGGCGAGAATCCTGAATCCGCCCCTGCGTGCAGAGAACTCAGAAAGCTGATCTAAATCACTAAATGAGATCTGTAATATTATGCATCTTCAAATTGCCATTTTGATGTAATTATTCCGCAAATTTTACTACTATTTCCACATGTAGACTAGTTCCATATTTTTGCATTATATCATGAGCGCCAATTTTCGGATTTGAGGGTAGACACTACTCTCTTTAGGCCGGCAAGACATTTATTAAATACAACATTTTTTTCTTCAAGAGACCATTTTTGCATGTTCTCAAAATATTTACACACCAACAAAAAATAATTCTTGGGTCTCCAAAATTTAATGTACGTTCAAGATATTTAGGGTGTGTTTGGATCATGTCATGGTTAGTGTAAAAATAGTGCTATCTAGATTAGTGGTTGAAATAGTGGTTACTTTTTGCTATCTAGGTTAGTGCAAAAATAGTGCTAATTTTGTGCTATCTAGGTTAGTGAAAATATTGTTTGGATTGCACATTTGGAGTAGTGATAGTGAGTTAATAAATAATAAATTATTTTAGTTTTTTAACGATAATAATAATAAAATATTGATATCAATTTATAATATATAATAATACAATAATAATAAATGATAATAATAATAAAAGTTGACATTACTAGTTTTATTAATGAAATAGAAAATTTTATTAATGATTCCGTTAACGATAATAATAATAATAATAATTAGGTATAAGAATAATTTTCGTTACCTGTTTTATTAATGAAATAGAAGAATAATTTGTGTTGTTGAACGTTATGTCAGATCAGACAACACAAACGATCAAAACGTTATTAAGTTTTAATCGTTAAAACTACAGTGAGAAATTGATTTACATATATCAAAATCTAAAGAAAAAATATGAAAATAAAGTTATAAATTGAATGATATATTTTTAAACTTTCAAATTGAATAAATCATTCCACAGAATTGAATAACATCCTTACATCATTCATATTTCATAATATAAGCTAGAGAATTGCATATATAAAATTACAACATGGACTCCACAAGACAACAAATCACAAGTCACAACGTAAACCTACATGTTACAACATTAATTTACAAACTAGAGAATTTCAACATGAACTTCACATATCACAAACTTACAACACAAACTAACATGAACTTCATAACATAAATTGTCTAAAAAGATGTTAATCTATAGTCCCGACCAACAAACTCAATCTAGTCCCAAAATATCTTCTCAGATACCTATCTCAATTATGCCTAAATATAAAAGTTTCGAAAATAATAAAACACATACATCATCTTTAAAGAATCATGACTTGAGACTAAGGAGCCCAAGAGCTTAACACTTCATGCTTCATTTAAATTATACCTAGAGACCTTACTAACAAGTGATAAGCAACAAGTCGGCAGGACAAGAACACAAAAGTCAACAAACTCAAAATAAAAAATTACCACTAAAATTGAGACAAGAAAAGTGCATTTTCATCAACCAGTAGTATGTCATGCTCTGTTGTCACATACAATATCATCTGATGCCGCTTTAGCACTGAATCATAATGAATCACCAACTCCTCCATCATTCTCTGCAAATCAACACAGCAAGAAGAAGATGAGAGCTTACCAACTATTTAAGTTACCAAGTATATAATAAAAAGAATAAGAAAATCATAAAATGGAGCTTACTAGTGAAAGAAACACACACTCGGTCCTGAGCACATATGAGAGCTTCAATGCTCTCATCATTCAAAGAGTTCCTAACTGTTGTTTCAATTTCAATTCTTTCAATCTCTTTTGGTATAAAGTTTGGATCTAATCCATGCTATAAACAAGGCAACAAGCAATCAAATAAACAAGCCAGCCAAGCCAACCAAGCAATTAACATTGCCAATTTCATTTCAAGCGAGCAATTCAAGGCAACAAGCAATCAAATAAACAAGCCAACCAAGCAATTAACATTGTAATTTCATTTGAAGCAATAAATTTCATTTTAAGCAAGTACATGCATTTTCATTTCAAGCAAGTACTGCCAATTTTATTTCAAGCAAGCCATTCAAGACAACAAGCAATTCAAGACAACAAGCAATCAAATAAACAAGCCAACCAAACAATTAACATTGCAATTTCATTTGAAACAAGTACTATCGATTTCGTTTCAAGCAAGCAATTCAAGGATGCAAGCAATCAAATAAATAAGCTAGTAAAGCAATTAACATAGTAATTTCATTTTGAGCAAGCGATTTCATTTCAAAACTGACAATTTCATTTCAAGCAGGCAATTCAAGGATGCAAACAATCAAATAAATAAGCCAACCAAGCAATTAACTACTGAAAATCTATCACAAAGGAGTAAAAAATGCATACTCATCATCATCTAAAATATCATGCTCAGATTCACTCACTGTTGATAGTCTTTCTGAATCAGCCACTAGAGACAACCAAGCCAACAATACACGACAGACAGTAAAGTAAAGCGAAATAAAACATGCATCTAGAGAGAAAAAAAATGTATGTGAATACATCTTACAAAAAAACAAACTCAAATTTTGTAAAAATATAAATTTAACTTCAATTTTACCTTATTTCGGTTTGAACTCTCCAAATCTGCCGATTTCCTCTCTTTTTCCTTGTTTTTTCTCTATATCTTTCGCCCTTTTTTCTTTCTTTCTTTCTTTCTTTATAACTTTTTTCTTTCTATTAAAGATCACCATGTATAATAGCAAGGATTGTTCAAGAATCATGATTGTTTATGTTTTCTACCGCCCAATTATTACTGGTGTCGACGAGACCTTGAGCGCTGATTTCATCACCATGCCTCCTCTAAAAAACCTAGCTACGATAGATCAACAAAATATACGAGTCTGATCGTATTATGCGTTATGCCAGTATCTTTTAGCCATGAAAAATAGACAATAGTACACTGCAGGTCTAGAAATTTGGCTATGGATCATCGAACAAGACTCAATAACATCACAAAAGTCACAAGTCACAAGTCACAAGGCAGAAATATGGCTAGGGTTTACAGAGAAACATCGAGGCATGATTAGGAGGGCGTAAAGGGATACAATCATACATACCTGGCTTGCTACCGTCACGCATGGGTGGATGAGGCAGTAGCACAAACCACAAGGAGATTGCCATATGCAGTGTGCGAGAGAGAGAGACAAAGAAAAATGAAAGTGTGTGAGAGAGAGAGGAAAATGAAACAACAATCTAGGATTTCACATTTTACTATGAATCCCCTCTTTTTCTCCGCCAATTCCTCTCTACAATTCGACCTATTTCAAACCGGTGGAATATTGAACGGTAGAACAATATTAAACGAAACGAAATGGGCCGCTTACATTTTCGTTCCTTCTAAATAACGAAATCCAAAGCCCGTTCAGTTGTACTTTCGTTGGACCAAACAAAACCGAATTGGATTCCATTATCCTTCTGTTTCGTCCAAATGGAAAGGTAAAACGTTGAAACAGCTCAATATTGAAGGCCAACAACATGCAACCATTTTTTCTGTTACAAAGCTGTTACACCTCGCCACACCAGCTTTTCTTTTTGGTAATTATAAAAATAGTAGTGATAACAGTAGCCAAGAGATACGAGTTTTTCGATCGAATGTTCCTTACAGTAGATTTTCTACCGTGCGACATTTTTTGCCGCATGGTAGATTTTCTACTATGTTGCTTTTGTTTGTTTTTTGTTTTGAACATTTATTTACAAAGTTGGCTATGCATAGAAAAATAATTACAATTTCGACCATATATTGCAAAAAATCCTGATCATTTTATTATAAATTTATCTTTTTGTTTTCAGTCCGCTCTAGCTGCAATATATATTCATTTCTAATTTCGTATTATCAATCTGAGTGGTCTAATTTAAAGAACTTTTGGTCAAAATTATAATCAAATGTCCAGAAATTTTTGCTACTTATGATCACTATTATAAATACCCTTTTAGACGTGGTCAGACTAGCAAAAAAAATCAAAACTCCTTTTAGACGTGATCAGACTAGCAAAGAAATTCAAAACTTCTTCCACACGGTAGAAAATTATACGTGCTTGAATTTAAAAAAATGCGACACAGATGAAAATCTATCGACGGCACAAAAAACAGTCACACGACAAAAACTCTACCGTTCTGACCAGTCAATCGAAAAACATCAACACTTTAATTACTTTTATCAATACTATTTTACTAATTAAAAAAAAAAATTGTCGCCACGCACCCTATTCTCGCTCTTTAAAAAATTAAATCCCTTTATAAATCCCTCCTCTCTCAGCATTTATGAAATCCTAGAATAATATTATAGATCGATCCCTTCTCCTCTACTGCTCTCTCAGCTGGCGCCTCTCTCCTCTTCAAAAGAACTCAACGGTTGAATCTAGATCCTGATCGCATATATGGGCCAGCAATTCGGTGATACCACTCATACCAAGGTGTTTGTCGGGGGTCTCGCATGGGAGACGCGAAAGGAAACTCTTCACGAGCACTTCGAGCAGTATGGGGAGATACTGGAGGCAGTTATCATCTCCGACAAGCTCACTGGCCGGTCCAAGGGCTATGGCTTTGTATGCTTCTCTTTCTAAGCTTTAATTTATCTACACTAGGAAGTAGAACGCTATTTTTTCTTAAAATTACAAGTTAAAAAAGGATTCAACCTACATTGTTGTTGTTTGATCCAATTAAGTCATTAACTAACAGAACTATTCTTTCAAGTCTGAACAACTGTTTTTTTTTTTTTTTTGGGTACAATGCTGCTTACCAAGCAAATTTGTAGCTCAAATTAAGTCTTGTAATATGAAATGCTGATATTTTATTAGCCTTTCTTTGTATATTGTTGCTATTTAGGTGACATTTAAGGATGCAGAAGCGGCGAAGAAGGCGTGCGAGGATGCGACGCCGCTGATTTACGGCCGACGTGCAAATTGCAACCTGGCTTCACTGGGAGCCAAGACACGGCTCCGTAACTCCTCAACGGCTACTCCCGTGCCAGCTCAGTCGCCAATTCCTGGGGTCGCGCAGCCAGGTAGGTCAATTTTTTTTATTTTTTTTTTACTTTGAAGGATTTTTTGTATTTAAAAATATCAGTTGAATTTGGAGATTGCACTTGATTGTTGCTATTTATTGCTGGGGGACTACGGTTTTGTATTTTACTGGATGGGAATTGGGGATGTTGGAATTTTGTATCCTCTGTGCTTTGTGTCTTTTGGCGCAATTGAATTTCAAATTCTAGCTGTTTGCATAGTTTTGGAAGTAGAATTAGTTGAGCATTTTGAATGTATGAAGCCAAAACTTTGAAATCTTGTCATTTTGGAAACACGGGGGTCACCATTTTGAACACAGCTAAATTTGGTACCATAATAAGGTTGTAACATGTGATTACAGAAAACCTTTTCTGAGAGAGAGTGACAGAGATTGATTAGAGACAGAGCACTAGATAGGTTAACATTTTGTTAAAAAAAATTATCAAAGAAAAAAGGTAACATTTTGCAGCAAGATGTGAACCAATTAATAAAGCACAATGTTCGCTTTATACTTCATTTAGAAGGAAATAATGTCTGTCGCAACCTATTAGTTATTCTATTATCATACTTAAATTACTTATTCATGATAATTTGACAAGTTGATTAGGTAAGCCTTAAATGAAAAAGAAAAAAAAATATTTAGGAATTGTACTTTGACACTTTGCTAATCTATATACATGGGAAAATGTGAGCAGGAATGGGAGTGGGCCCCAAGAGGGGAGTGTCGCCGGGCCCAGCAGCAGTGTGGTTCTACCAATCCTCGACAACTCCGCCACCGCCGGCGCCGTACAACCATCACCATCCCTCAACCTTCCACGGCGTTTTACCTTTCTACCCTTCTGCCGCTTCTTACGGGTATCGATCTTATCTCGATTTCTCTGTTTCTTTGTTTCTTTCGAAAAGAAGGAAAATTTTTGTAATGGCCTTAATTTTGAGTCGGATTAAAAATAATAGTTTAAGATTTAAAAAGAAATTATAAATAATCGGAGATGTTATTAAGAGTAGTGCTTTAAATTTCATCTTATATTTTATGATTTCTCATTTCGATGCAGAAAATAGATGTGTTATTGTCAGTCGAGCTTCTAAGGAGTTGAAATGATTTTAGAACTTTCAGAAAAATTATAATTGAAATTCACTAAGAGACGCTATTGCTAATCGCGTTTTTATTTTCTAAAATTTGAAAAACACTAGTAGAAAACATAAAAAATAACAAAATAATCGAAAGAATTTAGAGACAGTATTGTTAATACCCTCCGACACTTTATAAAAGTCTTACTCTATCTATATTATCTTATAAAGCATCTAAGAAATGGAGTTCTCAATTTGGTCATAGTCTTACTTTTTTTATGGACTAAAATACTCTTCAAACCAGATAATACTGATACACAATGCTTGATTCTATAAGGACAATAATGTCATTTATACAAATTATATATGATAAGTATTATAATGCTGATTATTCACATATTGAATCTTCCGTGGCATTGTATTTTATTAGCTAGGGAAGAAAATGGAAAGTTGTGCCAAAATATTTTAAACTATTAATATTTCATGTACAAACTAATTTTCAAGCACACATTTCATAGTCGCATTACCATACTAATGTGTTATTTCGTAAGCTGTCTGGATCAGTTTTTTTCTTATATTTATGTTGACAACATATTGGTGATACCTAGAGAATCATCGTCTAAATAAAATTGTTGTGCAGTGTATGTATATGTTATATTGTTATTTAGTTGAAAGATAAATATGCGCGAAAAATTGTAAAAGCACTTCTCCAAGCATTTATTTTTAATACAACTAATTGACAAAAACACATAATTTTGAATATGCTATGAATAATTCACAAAAATGTGATACACGCAAAAATATTATTTGATCAACACGCAATTTAAATGATTTTTTTCATGCATAATGTCTCCCGTTGCTTGGTACGGGTACGATTACTAGTTACTTTTAAACTGATCCAAAATTAGACTCATTATTTAATTTTCCCGAAAATAACTCTTGCATTGATTCACTCTCCTCCGTTTTACAAGGCCAATGGAGATGTACAGTGTCATTTTTCTGTTGTTTATTAATTATTGCATTTTTTAGTTATGATTCTTATTCTCTATCTTATTGTTGTTGGCTAAAAGAAAACTGGGTCTGTCAAATCTCAATGAAATTATTTGGCCGCTTATCTGATTCATATCGTATCTAATAAGATGGATATTGGTAATGTTGTTTTTCATTAACTTATCGAGTTTTGATATGGGTATGAGTAAGAAAAAATTGCTAATTTATCGGATAAGTGTTGAGTAAGAGCTATTTCGTATCTGTTACTCGTTGGATAAATTATATACAGATAAAAATATATAAATATTATAATTTATTTCATACCTTAATAACAATTAACAAAGGAAAATTGAAAAAAAAAGCAGTATATCAATTGAATATGCATGTCTTGCTTTAATATTAAATAATGTATCATTTCAATATGAATGTATTGAATTTAAATATGCATGTATTGACGAAGGAATTAATTTGCATTTTATTTCATTTAGTAATATTTTAGTTAGTAATTAGTATATGTTTTTAATGACAAATGTCGTGAGAAGAAATCATATAATTTTTATTTATATCTAAAATATTGTTTATTGTTGTATTTTATTAGTATATATTTATTTGATACAATTTATTTTCAAAGTCAAACAATTTTTTATTAAATTTTATTATTTTATTTGTTATATATTGTTACTCGCTACATTATCCGAAATCTTAAAGGACATGAGTAAGATATATAGAAATAAACTTGAATATGAATTAAATATAGATAAAAAAAATTATCGTACTAGTACGATATTGTTAAAAGGAGAGGTGTGGTGAGAAAATGTTCCCCAAGAAGATCTAACCAAAAGCGATGTGGGTCTCAAACAGGGAACATGGTGGAGGTGCAGTAACAGCATGCCACGTGGGCACATGGGATGGTGGGGTCATGATTTTACATGATGCGCGCCACCTGTTATGTTACCATCGTGCCTTGCATATAGTTGCATGTGCTTTCAGATTTACCCTTTCTGCTCTAATAAACCGAATCAACCGCGCGGCATCGCAGCTTTACGTGCTGCACAGTAAATTTGAGTCTTTGATTTGCATTGCGATTCGTGCAAGTTAAATTTTATAATATCAAATCATTTGAATCAATTTGGACCGTCCGTCGGTACTGTAGAAAATTAGCTTCCTAATAAACCCCATTTATATTTTTATGCTCAGTACTTGGGAGTGTATAAATCATGCGAAACACTCAGCTTAGCTCATCTAGTTTGTGGATGAATAATTGGTTTCATAAATGTCAAGTTGGCATTTGGCAAGCTGCTGTCATATAACATGGTCGCATGTTTCTCACCATATGGTTATGTCAAATATTTGTTTATTAAATATTATCTAACGATTCTATATATTTGTGCAGGTATTCTCCCAACTACATGGCTGATCTGAGCTACAACACGGTAAACACACTTCACTTGCTCATACTAAAAAAAATGATTACACAAAAATTAAAAAAATTAAAAAATTTGCAAGAATAATTAATGAAGGTTGAAAAAAATTAAAAAAAGTTGTTATACACAACCTGAGTTACACAGACATCAAATTAATATTAACGTCCAATATATTACCAAAAAGAAAAAATGTTACAAAGCGGAAATTTTTATTTCTAATAACTATTTTGGAAAAAAATTGAAACAGAAGCTGAGCCCGACGGCCGGAGGATCGTACATACAAGGTCAATTCTCATATCCGGCTCAGGTGCAGGGAGGCATGGTTGCACCAAGCGGCGGAATGTTGCCGTATTACGCTCCATACTGTCACTATCAGCACCATCAGTCGCAGGGACATGGGGTCCCGGCGGCACACTTCTTCCCTTCTGTCACCGCCATTGCCATGGCCACCATCCCTACATGCATGCCCAAGCCTGTTGTCTTGCCTCCTAAAGGTACTGGTTTCTCTTATGCAATTCATTTGAACCAATTGTCAGTTTAATTAGCCTTCTAAAGGATGGTGATAGAGAAATTTGGTGGAACAAATTAATTGAGTGCTATGTATGAAGTTTAAGTGTTAAATTGAAAAATGGGCCACTTTCGGTTCAGATTTTATGAACTTCATTATTTGCTGTTGTTGGGCTATATAGAGTAACAGACAGCAATGCAGCCATTTCTTTTTTATTTTAAATTTTTAATCATTTACATGTCTTTTTCTTTCTTTGACATAAAGATTTGATCACACAATCGTGTTTTATTTGGATTGTGTGCCTCTTTTGTAATTTTACATATGAATTAACTTTGGTTCTTTGTTTGTGACAGCCGAGCCAGTGACCAGATGCAGTTAAATAATCAAAAGAAAAGGCTGAGGAAAGCCTCTACATGAAGAATTAATTCAATTTTATTCGACCAAAATCTGATAAAATTCTTTGAAATTAAAATTCTAACCTGCATCATAAAAATGCGAAATCTTGTAGTAGGAACTGTGTGGAATAAAATTACCTATTTAGTAATTATCTCTGTGTCTCTCTCTCTCTCTCTTTCTCCCTTTAACATATTTTATCCTGAGCATGCATTTTCTTTTGTCTCGTTTGATATTATGCTTTTGGTAATATTTGCTTTAAATCATGATTCTCACCATTCGCCAAGTGTTTGGAACTTACTACAATTATGCATGTATAGAATTGGAAAGGACAATACAAAACAAACAACTGTTGCAGCATTAACTAGTACTCAGAAAAAAAAAATCATTCAGATATCTCGTTTGTGTACTATGAATTTCCTCAACAAAAAAAAAAAAGTTCAGAACTATGCAATATGTACAAATTCAAATTTCTATAGGTTTGTGTACTTATCAGGCAATTTGTATAAATTTGCATTTAATTTCCTCATATTACATTACACTGAAGAGAATGTCACAAGAATTATTTGTTAAACTGGCCATCTATGGTGGAATTAGCAGTCTTTCTAAATAGCTAGTCATAGAAAAGATGCATATATTGTATAACATTCTCTAGCCTTCAAGAGTATACTGTAATACTGTGCTTTAAAATTTATCATTTCTCAAGTAACTTAGCTTTGGTTATTTTCTATAGGAATCTAGATATTGGAAAAGCCCGTCAGGATCAAGCCCAATAAATTTTTAGGACTAAAAAGCCCTGTTATGAAGCCCACAATGCCCAGTAGGAAATAGGTCGGAAGCAAGCAGATGTCTCCGAAAAATGCATGAATACATTCATTTGGTTTGTAAAATTGTAAGCCCTCGTTTTATTATAATTCATTTGATTCACATTAAAAGCATGACGATGGCACAAAAAAGAAGAGGCAAATACATTCCCCTCTCCATAAAAACACTATGGCAGTAGGATTTTTTGCTGGGTTTCAATGAAGAAACAAAAAAAATATGTGTCGGGAGAAGAGTTAGACCTTACTGAATTTTTATTTCCCACGGGTACAGTACCATCCCATGGGAATAAGTGGAGTCCGAGCAGGGCCTTAAAGTCTTAATTTAAAGTAGAAACCATCAAATAGAATACAGTGCCGAAAGATGCAGATAAATTTTCAGCACCAGATTGAACAATACAATTATTTTACAAGTTCAATAAGGTAAACCCTTGCCAATGATGAGAACCTAAAGGATAATCTTACATATATAAAAGTTGAACATATTAAAATTGGAGTTTATGTGAATTCACTAAAGAAGACGCAATTCAAAAGTCAAGAATTAGTGCGAAAAAGTAATCACCTAGCTAATTCAATTTAGCAAGCAAGCCTAAGAACAAATCACAAAATAGAGATCAAAAAGTTTAAAGAAAGAGAGTGAAGAGAGAGCAATCAAACACAAAATGATATGATATGTAACGTGGTTCGGCATATCAAAAGAAACTTAGCCCTACATCCACGGGTCTCCCGGAATAAAACGTCTTCCGGGCCGCTACACTATAACCAAATGTTTTTACAAAGGGGCGGAGACGATCTTTAGTTTCTTCCAACACAAGATAGCTAATATTTTTCTCCTAACTTGATGCAAGGAGCAACACCACTCTACACCGTAACAAAAGGTCCAATTGACTAAACAATTAAGGACAAAAATGCACCACTTGACAACACAAAGATGGTGCACCAAAAGGCTAAAGAATAGCAAGGTTTGATCTAGGATAGACAATTAGACAATATGTAGCTAGCCTAAGTGCTCTTAGGTTTAGGTAGCTTGAAAGGACTCGAAAGAGGCTCTCTGTTGTGCTCAAATAAAGATTGGAAGCTTTTCTGAATGTTTGGATGACCTTTTGGATCGAATCTGACATCTTTATATAGGCTGAGCACTTCTTGGAGTCTTGATCTGTGAAGAATAGCGTCTGGCGTTATAGCAGTGCCCATAACGCATGGAGAAGGCGTTATAACGCCTTGGACCTTTTTCCTGCTTGCCCTTCTGCAACTGACAACTAGGCCATAGAACTCCTAACTCGTTATAATGCATTGGTATGGCGTTATAACGGATGGTCAGGCATTGTGACGCCTTGCTGGAGCGTTACAGTAACGCTTGCCTCGGACTTTTCCATCAGTCTCTCTCCTTCTAAGGCGTTGTGACGCATTGATGACCCATTATAATGAGTTGCATACTCGTTATAATGCCTAAGCAAGTGTTATGGTAATGTATGGCTCAGTCTTGTGCCTTAAAGCCTTCCTTGATGCTTAGACCATGTTTTGACTTGTCCAGAGCATGTATGAGCATATTTGACATTGGATTGTACCTGTTTTAACCTGCATCTCACCAAAACTCAATTGTGCAAGGTTAGTTCTTTATGTGTTTTGCAAATTGTCAAACAAGAGATGGGTTGATGAATTAATATCAAATTAATTATAACAGAACATAGTTGCTACAGTGGTTATAAATAGTGTTTTCGTTATAGCGTGCTACATATATAAGGTAAACCATTGCCAAGGATGATGTTATAACGAACTTTGATATTTGGATGAAGATGCTACTAATCAAATTCCAATTTTTAATCAACTAAATTATATTTTGATAAACCTAATTTATATTTGAGCAGTAATTTTGATGATTTGAGCGCTAATTCTTCCTTGATTTAATCTTGCCGCTAGTTTGAAATTCCATCAACAACCTGCAATTATTCTTCACAAACACAAGAAATTATAAAGTATAAAATTGTTTTGTAAATTAACAAACTTAAAAATTGTTAGATATCATGTGGGTCTTAAAAAATGTTATATAACAATAAATTTTTGTGACAAAGAGGGAATCGATGGTTATTTTAATTTGTTGTTATATTTTTGTTTGCATATCGATGTAGTTAATTCATTTTATATTAGAGTTTAAATTTCCTTAATGAGGGGTGGAAATGTTGTGATAAATTATGGAATTATGACTAGCCGCATATTGATTTTGTTTAATATACGAAACTGTTTGAATTTAACAGATTAAACTTATATTTACAGTGTATACTAATAAATTACGTTACTTCGACAATTTCAATTCAATCACTCCATCTTTTTAAATTTACATTCAGTGAAGTACCTATAAGATGAAATAACAATTCATTAATTTACATAATTTTGAAATTTGTATGTGCAAATTTCAAAATTTTGTAAACCGTTGAATTAATATTTTGTCTTACGAAATATTCCATTGGATATAAATTCTCTTTTTTTAGCACGTGACATCGTTAGAGAGAGCAGTTGAGAGCGAGGATATTTGATACAGTTAAGTTATAGTGACAAAATTTTACAGGCAGTGTGATATGCGGATATTTCAAATATCTTATCGCATCAGCGCATTATGGAGAAAAATGGTGGGGCTGCAACTACAATTGTCACAAGACGTTAAATGGGTCCCGGGAGACGGAGGCAAGATCACAATTCTACACCAACCATGGTTTGAAGGGTGGCAGCAATACAGACACAATGACAGTGAGTACTTGTATAAATCGGTCACTGACCTCTTGCAGCACCAAGGGCAGAATTGGGATAGAGAGAAATTAGTACAAGTATTCGATGAGCACACAACACAGCATATCTTGCAGTATGTCCCTCCGCCAAAAAAAGACACTATAATCCCAGATAGATTAATATGGAGGCACACGAGTTCTGGAGTCTACACGGTCAAGGTAGGGTACAAAATCATGCTACAGGCACAGATACATGGCAACAACATGGACAGGGAGTTATGGAACTGTATATGGCAAACACCAAATATAATACCCAAGGTCTGTTTGTTCCTGTGGCGGGCGTGTCAAGACGCCCTACCAACATCAAATGCTATGCATCACCGAATCCATGCCATAAACCCACAATGTCAGCGCTGCCATATGGAAAACGAATACACGATGCATCTTTTGTTTTTCTGCCCGCCATCCCGGGCAACATGGTTCGCATCAAATCTGGGCTTTAGAGTAGAGGGGTTACCGTTACACCTAAAACAAACGATCATACAGCTAGGGAGCCAAATGTTAGATGAGGAAATATAAGAATGTTTAATATATTATGGTGTATCTGGAAAGCCAGGAACAAGGACGTAATCGAAGGAGGAAAAACAAACCCGATGCAAACCATCAGGCAAGCTGATGCAATGTGGGTACAGACATAACCAAGAAAGGAACTGAGACGGACAATACCGACAGCTTACCAAATTGAAAACAATGCAATAATCATATTGGTGGATGGATCCTGGGACTGCAACGGTGGGGCAGGCATCGAATGTGTAGGTTTTGATCACCGAGATGAGGTCATGTGGACACTAAGCCAAATGGTGCAAGCTACTGACCCATTCCATGCAGAAGCCATGGCGGTACAAGCTGCGATCAAATGGATTATATCGGTACAGGAGAATCATGACATGAGAACAGTACAGATCCTCTCGGATTGCAAAACTTTATGCCAGACAATTGTGGAGGAACGGATAATGGAAATACCATCGTGGAGGGCAGTCGAACAGATAGCCGACATTACGCAGGCCATGAAGACATCACTACTCCATATCAGGGTGGAGAACGTACGAAGAAAAGTGGTCCAGATGGCGCACCGCCTTGCAAGTTGGACAAGATCCACAGCTACAGGGGACCACGCAACAGAGATAATGTATGAGAGTGATGGTGCACATAACAGAGTTAGTGAAATTTTTAGGAGGGCAGAGAGAGAGGGCGGATAGAGCAACGGTTTCAAATTGGGACAAGTGAAATACCGTCCCACTGCAGCAATGATAACGAGAACAATATAACATGAAGATTAGGCAATTAGGGAACAGCTTGCAGCAGTAGGAAGTGTAGGGGTAGAAGCAAGGAGTAGTAACATTATGAGTAGTAACAATGTGATGTAAGTTTTTCTTAAACAATTTCTTGTACCAGTAACTTTTCAGTAGTAATATGCCTACGGGTTTTAAATAAAAAAAAATATATGATACCATAATAACAATTCCTGTTCTTTTGTCAGTTTTATTGCGCAGATGCTTTTACTATATCATTGTTCAACTTCATTGTCGCATCAGATGCTTTTGCTTGTTTTTTTTTGGTTTCATATACAGAGCTATGTTGCACGAGTGCGGGTACGGGTATCGTATTCGATACGATACGAGTGCGACGATACGGCGATTTTAAAATATCTTAGATACGAGTGCGGTTATATATATTATTTTTAATTAAAAAAGTAATTTAATATATTAAAAATAATATATAAGTGAATAAACATAATCAAATTATTATTATATATAGATAAGAGAGAATATGACACAGTGGTAATATATCTTTTTATGGAAAGTATCTTCAACCTTATGATAACATGAGAAAGCAACAATTAAAAAATACATTCTGATTTTCAGGTGAAGTATCGCACGTGAATCGTACCGGATACGGATGTGATAAGTATTCGATATGGGTGCGATAAGATATTTGAAATATCCGCATAAAATAGATACAAAGGTATTCGTTCATTTTGGTATAACTATATATCACTCGAATATCTGTTGGGACAATTGAATTCATAATTATCTATTGAGAGACAAAATTCATTTATTTTTTGTGGAAGACAAAATTCATTTATAGTGCTAGATTTGTGTTTTTACTCAAAAATTTTAATTGATTTTCTTTTTAATTGTTTTGTTGACACTAGCAGCACAGTATATGAGATTACCATTTTATTCTTAGACATTATTTTATTTTTTATTTGTATAATTGTACTACACTAGTACACTGTACCAAAAAAATGAAAATCAAGTAATTAATCACTTTTTTAAAAGAAAGAAAGCTGAAAATTTATTTTTACGTTCTCAGACTGTGGTATTTGCTGATTACAAATCTAAAAATAAGGTCTTATCACAACTACAGATTTGGCTTTTAAAATCAGACTAAAATAGTTTTTAAAATCGAATCACGCGTTAGTATTAACAAAGGGGGTGTTAAAGGGTACATGATGTCCGATTTTAAAGGTTGCACCTTTAAAATCAGACAAGTGGAGAGGTCTGCTTTTAAAGGGGCTTTTTAAAACCGGGTTGCAAAGAGCGTCCGCTTTTAAAGGGGATTTTTGAAACCAGATTGCAAAGAACGTCCACTTTTAAAGGGTCACCTATTAAATTGAACTTTGCCATGTGTACGGTTTAAAAGATAGCAAAAAATAAATAAATAAATCCTATATAGCTATTACAATTAAATACGTGTGGATCTATAGCTAGCCATCGATTCGAATTCGTATTTCAAATTCCAATTTGTTTATTCAAATTTCAAATTTCAAATTCAAAATTAATTCCACATTTATATTTAAGATTCAAATTCCACATATATATTTTAGATTCAAATTTCAAATCCAAATTTCTCTTAATTCGTGGGGTTATTATTTCTCTTGATCCATATTCCAAATTTTCTAAGAGATAGAGCTTTTCAGATGAGAGAAAGAGAACTAAATCAAAAAGCAAACGAAGAATTTTTCAAGTAGCTAGCAAATATTTTTGGCTTGATTTGTTGAGAGAAGACATCAGATGAAAGAATTGAGAAAGGAACAAAATCAAACAGATATGAGAGAGAGGGATGAATTATATAGAAAATTAAATAGGTGATACGTGGAGTTTTTCTCAGTGATTTCTAAGCGTTGGATCGTTAGAATGGACGCTGTGGAATAGAAGCAACAAGGACGATCCATGGAATATTATTTAAAATCGGATCCATAATTAAATATACATGTGTTTTAAATCGATCCTAAGGTTTTAACAGCAGACCTAAGGTTTAAAAGTGCATCAATCACAATTTAACAACGCCCTAAGGTTTTAACAGCGGACCTAAGGTTTAAAAGTGCATCAATCACAATTTAACAGCGAACCTAAGGTTTTAACACCGGACGCTCCACAATAGTCCGCTTTAAAAGTGGAGCTTTTAAACCGCCGCTGGCCACCCATCCGGTTTAAAAGGGATGTCCGCTTTTAAAGAATGTTTGTAAAATCGGCCCTTAGGGAGAGTCCGCTTTTAAAGGTCCAATTCTGAATGTTTTGGAATCTTTTAAACTGAAGTCCAGTTAAAATTCGGTTTTGTCACACCCCAGAAATAATGACTAACTTAGGGGTGTTAATTCCGCCACGTGTACTTGATTTCAAGTACACGAAAGGCTTAGTTGACCACTCAGAAATATAAATAAGAATAGTTTATTATACTTAATATAAGGAAAAACACACACATTTCACACACAATACATGAACATCCAACAAATACATATAATTAATCCAACGTCTGGATACAAGGTTTACAACGAAAGAAAAACAAAAGTAAAATACATACTAAAGGGGGCGATCCCATCAAAGGATGTGGGACCGACCCTAGCTAACCTACTACACACTAATCCTAACAAAAGGAATAAAATAAAACAAATGGATTGATCCTCAAAACGGAAGACGCTGGGGACTCCATCCTAGCACTCTCCTCTAGACAGCAAAAGAACTCCTGCTCCTTACCTGGACCCCACAACCAACCGTGGAACGTGAGTAAATTATAAAAATTTACTCAGTGTGGATTAAGGTCCAGCCTTTGGGATTATATCCGATTCAAAGTTGGGCCATTCACATTTACTGAGTTTTAATTATAACTTAAATTACTACACCTAAATGTGCATCAGTTAACCATTTCACATCTTTAACAATGAGTCTATCCAACAGACGATACGAGAAAAGAAACCCAAAAGTAATATGAGGAATAATAGTATATATAGATAGTTAGGTGAATAACATCAAGGCTCCCAGACAAAGAAAGGATTTGTCAAATTAGAAAACCCCGGGTGTAGGACTTCAGGATTCGCCCCCTCAGACGGGTTGTAACCACAAGCCTAAGGGTATTGTTAGGCGGGTCCCAGATCAACCACAGGCCCAACGTAATCGTTGGACGGGTCTCAAATCAACCACAGCCTAACTAAAATATGAGTTTCCAGAACGAAACGCCCTGGTAAATGCAGAGCGGCTATAAAAGCACACACTCGATCAAAAAGCGAACCGAGAAGCCTACCCTCACAAAATATAAGAAATTAAATTAAACTCTCAGTCTCAACCGTCATACGGAAATAAGGAACCGACTTCCCGTTTGAGTAATAATAATAAAAAGGGAACTCCCTGTACCAACCAGGGCCAAAGGGGAGCCCCAGACTTCCTCTGTACCAACCAGGGGCCAAAGGAGGAAGTCCTTCGAATATTAGGAGATCCCGAAACATCGGCTAATAGGAATATAAAGAACGGAATAGCTCCAATACGTCACATATGACACGCATACTCTAAACTGAGAAACCGAACCTTAATCACTCAAAGGAAGATATTATAATATTTATACTAGTAAGGATCTTGAAAATCAAACACTCGAACTGGCACTACGAGCCACCAAGTGATGGTTATCGATGGTAAGCAGTGGTCGAATGTCCTTAGGGACATCCCGAGAAATGGACCCCACGGGTGAAACCGTTTACCGTACGTAATCCATCCTCACGATGCCCCCAGACTACATCCGTCCTAGCTAGACTCACCGGCCCGACTCTCATCACTCCCGACGAGAATATATAATAATATTTGCTACGCATCTACCTATAAGTAGCTAATAATCTAATACGATCCGTATATCGGATCTTATATGCAACATGAAATGCATATGACATGAGATGCAGGTTTGTCTCAATAGTTGGTACAATTACCGATATGCAATTATGACAGTTCAAGTCCTACGGGCCTGATTAGTTATTGTTTGGTAGTTTGGTACCACAATTCAATTCAGGTAAGTCTGGTTGGTCCTATTAAAAGAGAAAGGAATATAATCCCCAGGAATCCACACCTGAGATAGTTGGAGCGATACACAAGGTCGACTCTACTCCAGGGGCACCTCTGAAGCGTCTGCGCCTGTATCAGCGTCGACAGCGTCAGTAACGGCCTCGTCTCCCGCGAGTGGATACGAGTCGGCTAAATCTCCTAAATTAGTGATCGGATCGTATTTAGTTAGATTGAACATTTGAGTTTAAGAATCTAAGCGTTTGAGACGTTCTTGATGCTCCTAACTTAATTTAATTGTTATTATTACTTAGTCAAAGTTTCCGTGCAGTGTCATTGCTGCACGGCAAGCGGATGTGAGTTATGTGTCTCTATTCCTTTGTTAAATGTTGTGTGAGATTCTAAGTGTTCTACTACTTCCCATTTATTTGACGACATGACGATATGCTACAGAACATCAATAAAGAACAGCACGAGGAAAACATGTTATAAATTCAACCACTTTTAGTCGGACTTTTAATTAAACTAAGCAAAGAAGGGAATAAAATATTCTAATAATTATAGATGCATATTGTTATTGTGCTTATAGAGAAATTGATAAATATATTTTATTAAACGTTTACTTAGTCATAATTGTGTGTTTTATGTGTAATATTTAATTTGGTGCGTGTTTGTAATTGGTGGGATATAGAGAAATTGATCAATATATATTATTATGCATATAATTATACTTAGTCCATTTCTGTCGATAGTGGGAGATATTTTACTAATATATTATATATATATATACGTATATTATATTTAACTCGTTTTATTATATTTAACTTGGTTTATTATTTAATTAATCATGTTATTATAAATAATCAATTAACTTAATCGTCACGTATAACTGTAAGTCAAGTGTCATTAAATCAGATGTGTTGTCTTTCCTAAACAACTATCCTACTATATAGCTATGTCGTATATTATACGTTATATTGTTTTGTGCTAAATATAGTATAGAAAAATACATAAAAACACAAGTTGGTTTATTTTAATTATTTAAGGTTTGTTTGTGTTAATCCTGAAGTGGGATCAGAAGTCCGTACTCGTGCGTCATAGCCGAAGCTCGTGCTGCACGGACTTATGGTTGTCATTTCCCCTTTTTATACCTTCCTCGGTCATTTTTCTTATTCGGGTCTAGTTACTAAGTATTATGGGCCGGGCCGCTAATTTTGTAATGTAATATCTGTATATACCCCAATCGGCCAAAATAGAGCCCAAGCCCAAATATACTTAGAACTATCTTTCTTATTTCATTATTTGGATCGTGTAGCCTCTGTGAGTCCAACGGGCCTAAGGCCCAATTTGTTTTAATTAATTTCTGAATTCTCCAACTTAATGCTTAAAGGCCCGAAATTCCTCACAAGGGCCCAACAGAAATAACTTATCGTGTACTGGTCTTTACTGGGCCAGGCACCACTTCTGGCCCAGTTTCCCCTCTTTCGACAAACAAACCAGAACAACACACCACAACATAGCAAGGGCTGTACTGGCTCCGATATGCCAGTACAGTACCCACAGTCATGAACTGGTACAGTTACCAGTAAGTCAGACAGAACCAAAAAGCAGCCCAAGTACCAGTATACTCGAAACAATACAGCAAACTACTCAGATCAGTCCTCGAAAGGAATAATACCCAGCAAAACATTTCTAGGGATTCAAATCTATAAAAATTTCGTAACAGCAACTAACCATGTCAAGCAAGCAGTACAAGGCACCCAGTCAAGAGTACTAGTGCGTAACCCCAATATCACCGACAGTGGCTCGATGGCCACTGCCATCAAGGTGTACCAAACCATAAATCAAGAGTCACCACGAACCAACACAGCAAGCACAACATCAAACAGAAAATCAAAGCAACCACAAGACAACAAAAAAATTTAATCGTTTAGGCCTTTACCAGTAACAGAAGCAAGGTCACGAATGCGTGTCTTAAGCTGCGAAGCAAGGCTCCTCAAGCGTAGCTCTCCTCCTCCTCCCTGTCTCAGTATTTCAAGCCTTCTTGCTCTTAATTTATTTCTTATCTATGCTCAACACATGAGTTCCCAACCGAGCAAGAGGGTAGCAAGGAGGAGGAGGGGTTCGTTTTATAGGCACGGGAGGGAAGGAGTTCATTGAGGAGCCTGCAGCAAATCGTACATAATCACTCGAGTGTTTTGAGCACAGGGTCAAGGGAGAACAGTGGGGCGTATCGATCCATTAATGGTGATGTACTAAGTACAGCAAGTCATCGAGGGAGAGAGAGCAAGGAAAAGAACCGACGGGACAAGGATGAGAGAAAATGGGAGAGAGACGTAAGGGCATTAATGAGGGAGGGATGACAGAAAGGAGAAGTGAGGACAGGAACAGAAGAGAGAAGGAGGGATTTGAGATAGATCGGGAAAAATGGGAGAAAGGGAAAGAAGGAGAAGAGAGAAAAAGGGGAATTTCCGAGGTGACAGAAAGAGGGGGCGGGAGAGAGAGTGTGGGGCGCGGGGTCCCGAGGCAGAGAAAAGAAAAGAAAAAGAAGGGGTTTTCTAGGTGGGGTGTGGGCCCCAGTGGGAAAAAGAGGAAGTGAGAGGGAGAGAGATGACGCAGGGAAAGAGGAAGAGAGAGAAGAGCAATGTGGGTGCAGAAAACGAGGCCTCTGCTCTGGATTTTGGACCTGCAGAGGATTTTCTGTAACGGAGTTGTGCACAAGGCTGCGGAGCGGGTCTCTAATGCGTCTGATCGAACCTGCCATACCGAGGCGTTGAGAGTGACTGCAGCAAGGTTGAGGCTAAGAGGGGTTTTCCGAGACATAGAGAGAATGGTTGAAGGGGTGACGTGGCGGAGAGAGAGGGGCGCATGGGGAAGGCCACTCGGTACACAAAGAAAGAGGGAGAGAGGTGAGTGGCGCCTTGATTTTTTGTGGCGCCACATGAGCACTTTCCCTGCGATTATTCATTATCTACTGAAATAAATAACTCCTTGAGTCGCTGCATAGATGTGCACAACGTTTTCTGACGTCGCAATTAATTAAGAACTGTCGGCCTGATATCCTTGTTGCGTTTGTGTGCCTATACGTATAACGAATGAATGTTTAAACTGTACATGAGTCAATAGGACTTACCTTTTTGCGAATTTTAATCTAAAACTCGATTCGCAAAATATCGAGTTATTCTCAGATTAAATATTGTCAAATAAATCTGGATGTTATTTGAGAAAAATTTGAAATCACTTTATTAATTTATGAAATTATATGTTTGCACAAATGAAATTTTATTACATGAGTTTATTTTATTATTAGCTCATGTTGGGCTTTCAAAATTCTTTTATTATTAACAAATTTATTTATTTACACTAAGATGCGTTAATCATGTTTAACGTATTCAAAATTTCACGGGTTTTAAATTTAAATTTGGTCTAAAAGGATCGGTGTTGAAGGTTCTTTCCGTAGTAGTGTATATTAAAAGTCTGCGGTGATGCTAAAGATTTCAAAACTCTACTTTAGACATCAGTATGCTAAAAAACCTTAATCTATCTTATCTATTTTTTAATAATGGAAATTAAATTAATTAATTTTATAAAGACAGAAAGATTATATAAAAGCTACATGAATAGAAACAGACGGGGTTGTGAACATCGTTTATTAAAAAAAACTAATTGGACGGTGTTGCTAACACCGTCAAATTCAAATTTTGAGTTTTTGCTGAGGGTGCATTTTTTCTTATTAAAAATATTAATATTTTAATATATGAGTTGGATTGTATTTAGATAATTTTTTGTAACAACTTCAGCTGCGCTTGCCGTGATCGTAATTATTTTTTTATCATCGCAAGCCACCGAGCTGTAGATATTCGAGTTTTCTTCCATCGTGCCGTGTCTGATTTGCAATCGGAGAAACGAGCAATTCAAAATTGATTATGACGCACTCTCATGATAAAATTTTACTAATTAAGACATTAGTTGAAGATGTAGTCAAATTTGAGATACACATTTCTTCGATCGCAAATCAGACTCGACGCAATGAAACTAGACTCGAATATCTACAACTCAATGGCTTGCGACGTTAAAAAAAACTAATTACAGTCTCGACGAGAGTGATCGAAGTTGCTACAAACAAATATTAAGTATGATTATCATTTTTTTAGGTAATTTGTTGTAGCAACTTCGGCTACACTCTTCGGGACTGTAATTAGGTTTTCTTAACATTGCAAGCCATCTAGTTATAGATATCCGAGGCTACTTCCATCGAGTCGAGTCTGATTTGTGATCAGAGAAACGAGCGATTCAAAATTGAATTTAACACAAATTGTGATAAAAATTACTAATTAAGACATAAGTTGAAGATTGTGTAATTTGAGATGCACATTCCTTCGACTACAAATCAGACTCAACATGGTGGAAGTAGACTCGTATATCTACAGCTATATGGCTTACATCGTTAAAAAAATTAATTACAGTCTCGACAAGCTTAGTCGAAATTGCTGCAAAAATAGAAAAAATGCTAATCATACGTAATATATTTTTGTAGCAACTTCGGCTATGCTCCTCAGGACCGTAATTAGTATTTTTTATCATCGCAAGCCATCAAACTGTAGATATATGAGTCTACTTCTATCGCGTCGAGTCTGATTTGCGGTCGGAGGAAGGCACATCTCAAATTTGGCTCTGTCTTCAACTTATGTCTTAATTAGTAATTTTTATCACGAGTTTGCGTCATATTCAATTTTGAATCGCTCGTTTCTCGGATCGCAAATCAAACTCGACGTTGTGGAAGTAGACTCAGATATCTATAGCTTGATAACTTGTGATGATAAAAAAACTTACCTAAATACAACCAACTCATGAATTAAAATATTAACGTTCACGTACAAAAGTTAATATTTATAACCCTGAGTTCAAATCTTTGACAATAATGACTTTAATATTAAACGTTTACGTTCGCATGTTAACATCTAGACGCATGCGTTCAGAGGCACTTAGAATTTTCTTTTGTTTTGTTTGAATTTCTAAGTGTCCTTCGAATACATGAGTCTAAATAACAGGCCTGAATGTAAATTATAAAATAGGTCATTATCGTCAAAGATTTAAATTCAGGATTATAGATGTTATTATTTATTTTTCAGGTTAGTTTTAAAAATAATTCATATTAAAATAAAAAATCTGAATGAACGGTATTTGCAATACCATCCATTTTGCATTTTTTGTCTGAACGGTGTTAACAACACCGATCTTTTCTATTTTTGAAGCTTCTCAAATACTCTTTTCGTTTAAAAATAATTTATTTATTTAATTTCCAATTATAAAAAAAAATCGATCTATCTTAATATGATTTTAAAAAAGCATGACGGTCCATATTTAATAATTATTGAAACACAATTATTCATAAGTTTAATAATACATCTATAGTTTTTTTATTTTAAGATTTTGTTAATATATTTGAAATTTTATTTTAAAAATTGAGAAAACAACCGTGATAATGTGATCCCCTCAATTATAAAATCTTCCATAACTCTCTACAACTTGGGGATCAATAACAACTCTTCTCATGACATACCATCTCTGGTCCAATTTTGTCGGATTCGAATCTGCTGCTTGTATTTGAGGCAAACATGACCTTGTTTGTCTCGATTCGACCGTCACGAATCGATTGACCATCACAGACGGTTGTGATTTGATTCAGGTGATATGTGCTTTGGCTGTTAGATGAGTTTTGAACGGTTCAGATCGAAACAAGGAGGGAACAAAGAGGGATTATACAAGCAACAGATTTGGTTCCAATTTTGTCGATGAAGAGTTTACAAATTTATCATGATTTGTTACCAATAACTTTTGTATTTCTTTTCCTCTCTTAGTTCTTTATATTAAAAAAGATTAACATAATTATTTGAAGTTTACATTAACTAAACAAAAACTCTAAAAATGTAATTTAACATAATTTAATTGCATTTTTTATTACTACGATTTCAATAATAAAGTCGAATATTTACTAATTAAACACGACACCTACGCTAAGTAAATTAAGATGAATGTTATTTTTTGCTCAAAAAAGATGAATGGTATTTTGAAATCCACGCAAGTAAATAATAAGGATAACCAATTAAACTAATCTAATTATAATAGAAAAAACAGTCAATATAATCAAATAAATTATATATGTTACTTAAATCGACATAATTATTTTTTGACAAAAAGTAATAAGATTAACTTAAACTAAAGGATAATGTTATGTAGATACCAACTATCGATACCGATTTTATTATGCACATTTAGTTGAGTTATCGTGCATATTATTTGAGTTATTATGCATGTTATACTATAATTATTTCAGTATAAAAAATAACATGTATAACTATTTTATTACAAAAAATAACATGCATAATAACTCAAATAATGCAGACGATAATTCAACTGAGGATCAGAAAATCTCATTCCTTAGTTACGGAATAGAATCCTCTGGTCCCAGTATTAACTGGGACCTGTCTGGTCCCAGTGAGTCTGGATCGTCCGATCAAAACATAACGATTCAGATTAAAAATGCTTCCCAAAATAAAAAAGAAAACGCTGCCCTCTCTCTTTAATCTGCCCGTGTTGAGTCTCTCTCGCGCACCTTTCGTCTCTATTTCCCTCTCGCGCACCATCGCTGGAGTTTTCTCTGATTTGATCTGAGTTGGCTGATCTAATCTGCAACGCTGCCCTCTCTCTTAAATTTCTCGCTAAGGTTTTCTCCGCCATTGCTGTTGTTGAATAGAGAAGTCAAGCTAGGGTTTGCTCCGCCTTTGCTGAATATATACATCATCTTCCACAACGGTATGTTACTTGCCAATCCAACTTTAAGTTTTTGTCCTGATTTTGACAGTTCTATAGTGAGAAAGGTGAATGCTGGTGCATGCAAGACTATTTTGAAATCTACAGAATTGTTCATGTGCATGAATTGTTCCTAATAGGAAATCATAAAACTATGGCTATGTACTTTTATAAATAGTTTCAGAACAGTAATTAGAATTGGGGGCATGAATTGTGTAATTGATATTGTACCAGAATTGTACAAATTTCAAAACAGTTCTATATTCAAATTAGTTTGATGCATGGTTGTTCATAATCAAAGCATGTTAAAGGACATAACATGTACTGGACTGATGCATGGTTGTTTATTTTGATGTTCCTTTTTAGTTCACAGGTTTGACATGGCTCTGCTATGTAATTGTGGGCTTGCGTCTGTTATTAGAATTTCAACTAGTAAGAGTAATCCCGACGGAAGGTACACGTATGCAAACATTGGAAGATACAACTAGTAATTATAATATTGTTAATCATAATTCATAATTCTCATTGTAATCAGCTTCATGATCTTCAGTTTAGCTATATAACTAGATTTGTAATGTTATTGAAGTTTGTCATTGTTGTTATTGACACGGAACTAGATATTGTATTCATTGACATGAAACTAGTTTGTCATTGCTGTTATTGACATGGAACTAGTTATTTTATTCATTGATAATAGCATTTATTCATTGATTATAGTTATATAATGGGTGAAATTTTGCATTAGTTATGTGTGATATTTTGTTTTCAATTTGTGTTTGAAAGTTCAGAGTGCTTTCATATTCCTCTATGCAATGTTCTTTTTAATAAAAACATACAATACAAGCTGCTGGTACATAGAAATTACATATTATCCCTTAGCGGCCTCATCCCATGGTAACATAAATCAAATACTAAACATAGCCAAATTACAAACAGGTGAATACAAGGCTGGTACATAGCAAAACTTTATGTATGTTTTGAATTACAAAAGAATTATTTTACAAAAAGCATAACACAGAAAATTCATACAAAAAATATTGGTGCTCGTGATACAGCACAATTGCACAAAGTCCTAGTCCGTGACTCAAATTTGAAATTAAAGAATACCTCCATGACGTGTTGAAGCGAAAAGAAAATCGCAACGCCAATCGCCAAATTTTTTTTTTACTTTCTGGATTGTTCCAATCGCGAAAGAAAGCGGGATTTTTTTTTTACTCTCTGGATGGTTTACAATCGAGTATGACAAAGCATAAAGCGTCAAAACGGGAAAGAAATGAGGACGCGGGCAGACCGAAATATATATTTTTTAATTCTTAATATGTTTTGTAATATCAACCGTTAGATCAGATCCTCTGATCCATATTAACTGAGACCAGACAGGTGGCAGTTAATACTGAGACCAGAGGATTCCGTTCCCCTTAGTTACCCCGTCTCTGTCTTTTTCTCTCTGTCTCTCTTTCTCTATACCGACAAGTCTGCGCCTGGCTGCCTCTCTCTACGATCCCCCCCTCTCACTATAAATCCCGAGCATCGCTCCTCGAATTCATCCCCATTTCCTCTTATACTCCGGCCCCACCCTTCAGCAAGCGCACGATGACCGGGAAGGGTGGCGCCAACGGTGGTGGGTCCGCCTTGTCAGGCGCCGGAGGAGGTCGCCTCTTCACGGTCGGTCTGATCACCTCCTGGTACTGCTCCAACATCGGCGTGCTCCTCCTCAACAAGTACCTCCTCTCCAACTACGGCTTCAAGTACCCCATCTTCCTCACCATGTGCCACATGACGGCATGCTCCCTCCTCAGCTACATCGCCATTGCCTGGTTCAAGTTCGTGCCTCTTCAGACCATCCGATCTAGGGTTCAGTTCTTCAAGATCTCCGCTCTCAGTCTCGTCTTTTGTGGATCTGTCGTTAGCGGTAACATCTCTCTCAGATACCTTCCCGTGAGCTTCAACCAGGCCGTGGGGGCTACCACCCCTTTCTTTACTGCGGTTTTTGCATACATCATGACTGTCAAGAGAGAGGCATGGATCACCTACGTCACGCTTATTCCGGTCGTCACCGGCGTCATCGTTGCTAGTGGGGTGAGTTTTCTTTTCTTCATGTTTTGGGATTATAATTGTTGATTTTTTTTTGTAAAAAATCGTCATAGTTATGTTGGAATTTCTAATTTTCGAGATTTTTACGCAGCAGGGGTATAGATCTGCTCAGGTGACATGCAAATTTGCATTTCGTTTAACGTCTTAGATCTGATTCCAGTTACTGATGTTAGATCTATCAGAGGCTTAATATGAGCTGGTTTTAAAGAAATATAACGTAATCCATGGTAATCAGTTGCCGAACTTTCTTCATTTTTTTTTTCTTTGGGGGTTGGGGTCGCCGGGTGAGGCGATTATAATCATGGATCTCATGGGTTAGGCTTTCCAAAGTTTACTTTTTTTTGGCTGCACAATACAACCTTTTTGTGATAACATTACTAGAATTCTTGGTTCGTTATGAAAAAACGATTTGGTTTTTGGAGTTCTCAAAATTACGCAATTCCCAGCAGTCATGTTTGTGATTATTGTCTCAAGGTTTTTTTTTTTTTTTTTTTGCAATTTTCATGCATTGCCTAAAATACATGTTATGTATTGCAATTTATGTCCTGAGAATCACTATTTATAGAATGCATAGAGCAACCCTTCGGAAGAAGAAAGGATCAAAGCTCATGAAATATGAAACATGATTCAGATCTTCCTAACAAGCAACCTTAAATTAGCAAACTATACTGCAACATCAAATTATTCCCTTTTACCGTTCTTCTTCTCCCTCAACAATTAAAAAAAAGGAAAAAAATACCATATTTCAATCGGGGCCCCACATCAAGCATAAATGCCGAACGAACTACCGGCAATGAACTGTCACCGGGGCCAGCCAACCCACGCAAAGGCCTTGCTTTCTGTAAGGATTATAAGTTTGGAGATATTATTGTGTGCAATGTTAGGAGATTGATAACAATTGTATAGAGGGTAGTAGGAGATAATAGAGTTGATTAGTGTGGGAGATGGTTAGGATAGCATTTCAATATACCTTATAAATACTCATGTAATTGTACTCAAAACACAATCAATACAAATCATTTCTCTCAATTTCTCTCTTCTTTACATATTCCTATTATGGTATCAGAGCCAAAGCTCTGGAATTAGGCTTGCGCCTATTCCAGAAATCATGATCCTATTCTCATTCTATTCCACTCAATAAATCAAGATATTTCAAGAATAAACCTTTATTACAGAATAAACCTTTCTATTCCTGCCTATTCTCACTCTATTCCTGTCTATTCCCACTCTATTCCCTACTGTCACCTTATTCCTTCCTTTTCAGAGACAAGAATCGAGATCGATCTCGTAGCCTGCTCTCTCCCGATCAGATCAGATCGATCTGTCAAGCTCACACCACTGCAATCAAGTTTAGAGATCAGAAATCAAGTTCAGAGATCAAACACCTCCACATCTTCTTTCTCTGAGATCAGATAGCAGTCACTCCGCAAGAATCAATTCCGCAAGATCAAGAATCGATTCCCTGTCGGTTCTTGCTTCTCAGACCACACTGCCTAGCAGCACCGTCAAAGCCAAAGCCAAAGCCAAAGCCAAAGCCAAAGCGCTGCACCGACCTTCACGCGCAGCGCCACTGCCGTCATCATCGTCGAGCAAGATCCTCTCAGATCGCTCCATGTGCTTTGACGACTTCCACTCCAAGCTTGCATCTGTTGCAGTCAGATCAGACGATCTCAGCTTCGTCGCCGCTGAGCCGCCTCGCACGCCATCGACGACCTGCTGCTCAGATTCTCACCGATCAGGGTTTATTTGCTTGATTGGGGGTTATCTGCTGCTCAGAATCGATCTGTCAGCTCAGACCACACCGACCTTCACGACTGCTGGTCACACGGCCGCGATCTCCGCTGCTCACCTTTAGCCTTCAATCAGCCACCTCCATCGAGCTCCGCATCGATCGGGGGTTATCTGCTCGATTTGACAGCTCAGACCGCCGCCTCGTCACTGGAACAACTGAGCTCAAGAACTTTATACCACCACTTGGCATCGGTTTTGCTTCCTGCCTCCGCTTTAGTTTGTTTCATCGCTGATCATTTCTCCATGAAAACAAAGAAAGCAGATGGAGGCCTCTTGAGCCTGAGCACAGATCACCAAATCGGACGAAATCAGGAAGGTTGGATCGTAAGGGTGAGAAGATGAGAAGCGGGTTCAAGATCCGACTGGATATACAACCCGTTATCTTTAATGAAGTCATCAGCCATTCAGCCCGATGCAGAAATCAATTCTGTTATGAGCCGAATTCATTTTACACAATTTCTCAATTTAAATTGGGCCTATTTTTCAAGCACGTTTTTAATCTTGATCTGTTTCAATTTGCTTGCCGAGCACTGATATGGGTTGTACAAAATGGACAAAGAACAAGATCATTGTTCCACTGATGAAGATGCCACAATTGTACCATTTTCTGAAAACAACCCTTGATTCAATTCAAATTCTAATTGAAGCCAATTCAAAACAAGCTCCATTTCTTTCCTTTGTTTCAAGAAGTCTCCAACGAGCTTCTATGAATACCTAAGCCGAAATGCTTGAAGGACCTAGGTAAAATCATCTATGAACCCCATTCAAGGTGATGAGTTGAGGCACTAAAGAAGAAAGCCCCTCTATGGACCCAAATGTGAGGAGACGATGTACCAAAGGACCAATGGTGAAGCTTTCTATGGACCATCATACGAGGTGACGAGCCGAGGTACTAGAGAAGAAAATCCCTCTATGAACCCGATGAGAGGTGATGAGATGCGAAGACCACATCTTCTTCTTTGAATAATTCTCGAGCCACAAGAGCTCATCTTTACTTCTTCTTTTCTTCATGGAGCATTGACAAAAACATTGGCAATTCAAGAATATGCTATCAAAGCAATTACAAGACAAGCTCAATGTGATTTTCATCACATTGGCTTGAGGGGGGTGTGTAAGGATTATAAGTTTGGAGATATTATTGTGTGCAATGTTAGGAGATTGATAACAATTGTATAGAGGGTAGTAGGAGATAATAGAGTTGATTAGTGTGGGAGATGGTTAGGATAGCATTTCAATATAGTTTATAAATACTCATGTAATTGTACTCAAAACACAATCAATACAAATCATTTCTCTCAATTTCTCTCTTCTTTACAAATTCCTATTACTTTCACTCTAGGTCTAGCCACGTCATGGTATTGTTCAAACATAGGTGTGCTTCTTCTAAACAAGTTTTTGTTATCCAACTAGAGCTTCAAATACCCCATTTTTCTCACCACATGCCACATGTGCATGCTCTGTTCTGAGCTATATTGCATTAGTCTGGTTCCGGGTTGCGCCGTTACAGTCAGTAAAATCTGGGGTGCAATTCTGTAAGATAGCTGCTTTGAGCTTTGTCTTTTGTGGGTCGGTGGTGAGCGGTAATATTTCTCTGAGGTATTTGCCAGTGAGCTTTAACCAGGCTGTGGGGGCTACTACACCATTTTTCACTGCAGTTTTTGCATTCGCTATGACTGCAAAAAGAGAGGTGTGGATCACTTATGCAATGCTGGTTCCTGTAGTCACTGGTGTGGTCATTGCTAGTGGGGTGCGTTTGTGATTATATTAATACTTCTTGTGATTGGTTTTTGGACTATGTGAAGGAAACATTCATGGCCTTTTTTTGGTGATCAGAAAAAAAGGTTTGATGGAGGATCATTTGTGTACTAATTGGGTTGTTGCTTTTGGCATGCTAGAACTATAACTTATTCAGCTAAAGATATAAGAGATATTAGTTAGGAAGATAGAAGGTGAGTTTGATTCATAGATTTGCAAGTCGGCCATTTTAGGTTTTATCACTTTGTATTCCAGGATCATATATCACTTAGAATGATGGCACTAAGGTGTTTGTATTTCTTCATTCATGTCCTGATATTTTTCTTATTAGTTTCATGTTCTAAATGGAAACGAAACCCAGTCTCATGTTTTAAATATTTTGGGTTGTGAAATATTTAGGGAGAGCCGAGTTTCCATCTGTTTGGTTTCATCATGTGTATCGGTGCAACTGCTGCCAGGGCTCTGAAGACTGTGCTCCAGGGCATTCTTCTCTCCTCTGAAGGGTATGCTAATTTTCCTTCAAATTTGTTATATTTACTGTGTATAATGGTACAACTTTTTTTGAATGGTAAGTACCTTAATCTCACTTAATAGTAATTAGTAATAATAGGGATTGATAAATATCCAATGCCCCTAACAGTGCCCCCACTTTTCTCTCACCACCTTGTACGGATGGGACCTCTGGAAATGTAAAAACATATGAGGTCCGTATGCATGCTACTGGGGGAATGGGGGTGGGGGGGGGGGGGGGTGTACTGTATCAGTGTCTGGTTAGGCATTTCATAAAATACATGAATGTTTCCTTTACCTCCTTGAAGATGTGAGAAATCCTGAACTTAAGGCATGCTAAACTGTAGCCCAAAATTATCATATGCATTGAAGGGCTTTTGCTGTCCCTCAGTCATCTGTTTTCTTCTCTCTTTGAAAATTTTAGTTATTTGCAGAAGGGACTTCTAAGTTATATTATTTGCTTTCTTGGGTTTTGTGTTTTGACTTTTGATCAGAAAGTTTAATGGTAAATACTTGCAACTTATATTGGTATCATTCATTGAACCATTGTTGATTAAATATCTCGTTCTTTCTCTCAGAGAGAAGCTAAATTCCATGAATCTACTATTGTACATGGCTCCAGTGGCAGTGGTGCTGCTCCTTCCGGCAACACTATTTATGGAAGAAAATGTGGTTGGTAAGACAATTGCACTGGCCCAAGAAGATTTCAGGATAATTTGGCTTTTGCTGTTCAATTCTTGCCTAGCGTACTTTGTCAACCTCACCAATTTCTTGGTCACCAAGCATACTAGTCCTCTCACCCTCCAGGTGCATACCAACTTTTCTCACCTTACCTTATATTAAATACCTCTTATTTAAGTTTACAAGGAGTCCAGGACAACTTCAATTGGGCAATCTGGGTTTAAGCTTGTGGGTTCCAGTTTTGGGATTGTGGAATTGATTTGTGACTTTTTCTACTTTTATTAGGTGCTTGGAAATGCAAAGGGTGCTGTGGCCGTGGTGGTATCTGTTTTGATTTTCAGAAATCCAGTGACTGTTACTGGTATGTTGGGCTACAGCATCACTGTTGCCGGTGTTGTGCTTTACAGTGAAGCCAAGAAGCGTAACAAATAGGAGAGAAAAATAGGCAAACAATTACTGGATGTAACTAAAGTGAGTATATAAATTTTCCACCTAAATATCTAGGATATATTCTTAGAAATCATTCTTTTCTGGGATGGTGCTGCGACCCCCAACAGACCTAAATTCTTTTGTTTTGGACCAACTAGAAAGGGGTAGAGAAATTCGTAATAATTCTATCTTTATTTCTTAAATATGGTATACTTCCTAGTTTCCCTGAATCTTAGAAGAGGCATTTCCTTGTTTGGGATGATCATTGATAGAATGTAAATTTTTTTTTAAATTTGTTCGTTCCTTAATGTTTTGTTCAGAATTGACTGAGATTATACATGTGCCTTAATCTTTAATTAATTCATGAATATTTCATACAGAATTTTGCTGTGTTATTACTTATTAGTTCCACCTTTTTTTTGAATATTTTCCATTGGAAACAGTTCTACAATTATTAATTTACTTGGGACAATTTCTATAAGATTTGTATCATGTATGTTGATTGGAACAGCACTTCTAGACTTAGATCCCGTAATGATTAATCATTTTGGGTTGAAATGTTGCACTGGTAAATTTGATTCTGATAGAACAGAAAAAGAAGGCAAAACAATTGATTCTTCCTGCAGAAAGTATACACTTTTAAATAACTACCACTAGCATATTCTCACTTATTTTATATGTTTCATCTCAAGCTAAAGAAATATATTGTACAGACAGGGTAACGAAAGCTATAATCCTGTATATGTAAAGAAAAAAGGTGAAAAGCCTGATAGAAAATATTGTAAATGAAGGCTGTTCTTGTCACCGAAATTTCAAGTATACACTTTTGCAGTACCAAGGCAGCTTACGAGCTGAAAAAAAAGAATAATTAGTTAGCTCTAGAAATTAACTTAAGAAATAAGAATAAATTGTTCTTAGATGATCAACATAATGATTTAGCTATACAGGAATTAAATTTACTTAAAAGTCAGATGTCCTCAGTCAATTTAAATTCTCTAGATGATGTTATTACTTGGAGATGGTCTACAAAAGGAAAATTTACAGTTAAATCCTTTTACAGTTGGTTAGAATTTAGAGTAATTAATCATCAAGTTGATACTATTGGGAACTAAAATTTACTTACAGGTCAAAATTTTGTTGTGGCTCGTTAAAAATAGGAAAATACTAACTAGAGATATTTTATTAAAAAGGGTATAATTAGAACTGATTCTTGTAGATCACCTATTTGTAGATTGTATTTTGGTTAAAAGCATATGATCTTGAATTGCAGGTTTTAATAATTTTGTTTTTGAAGGGTCAACAATTGAGGAGCTAGCTTTGGCAGATTGATCCCGGCATTCCATTAAAAAGACAAGCTTTTAGTAGAATTAATTAGGGATGCGGTTTGTTGGATTATTTGATTAGAGCATAGTAAACTATGTATTACAGATCAGGAAGCTGCTTCTGTTAATACCTTTGGAATTAAGATTAACCTTGCTTCATTCTGGTGTAAATCAACTAAAGAAAAAAAAAACTTTTTAAAATTAACTGTGATTTTATCACAGGATGAGCAAGGACTAAAGATGTTACAAGTTCAAGCTTTGGAGGGAGAACTAGTGGTACCGGAAGAGACACAGCGGTAAGCCGGTAACAGGCATATCGAGAGAGACTCAGAGGAATGCTGAAGGATTGACATGGACAAGAGAGGGATACGAAGGCTGATGTGTTTTCTTTACTTAGACTTGATATAAAAAGATATTAGATAACTTGTTTGTTAAAACATCCTTAGGTAGATCATGGTTTAGACTTTGGTTCATATTTTGTTTGATATTTTGCTTTAGATTTTGGTTCGTAGATGCAGACTTTTGGATGTAGCTTACTTTAGTTTCTATGTTTTGCATTAGATCTAGTTGTTTAGATCTCTTTGAATAAGACGAATATGTAGTCCGATTATTATAGTTTCAATGAAACTGGTGACTTAGCCACTTTCTCGAAAAGAAAAAGAATAAATTGTTCTCCTGATCAAATACGACCGCAAATTATAATTTATCTGTAGAAATAAAAATTGTATTTTATTGGTCAAAATGATTTCGCCACAAATCCATGTAAAGAGATACTTTAACTAACATGTGATGTGAGGAGGCATATGGCAATTTCCCGAATTAACAGGCTAGAAGATTCCAATTTTGTTACCACTTGTTTTAGGCCCAGAATGTAAAGAACTCAATAAAGAAGAGATTAAAGAAGACAGAATCTGATTTTATTGATTGAATTGATTACATCTGTTATGCCTTTGTACATATATATAGGGAGACTAATGACTAACTAACTCTCTAATGACTAACTAATCTAACAGTATGTAATTAATGCTAGTCTTGTTGATCTTCTGTGGCAATGTAGTCTGTGCTGCAGCTGTGTCTATTACTCCCCCTCAAACTGAAGGTGGTCGAATCACTTTCAGTTTGTCTCTAATATACTTGAAGCGTGCTGTAGAGAGTGGTTTTGTAAAAGTATCGGCTAACTGGTCCTTTGAGCATATATAGCGAACCAATAGTTGATTAGAGGTCACTTGGTCTCGAATGAAATGATAGTCTATCTCAATGTGCTTTGTGCGAGCGTGAAACATCGGATTTGAGATAAGGAAGGTTGCTCCAATGTTGTCACACCAAAGTATGGGGGGAGAAGTAGGTTGAACATGAAGTTCGTTGAGCAGAAATTGCACCCACATGAGTTCGGCACATGTAGTGGCTAAGCTGCAATATTCTGCTTCGGTGCTAGATCGAGAAACAGTCTGCTGCTTTTTAGCACTCCATGAAACAAGATTGGAGCCTAAAAATATACAAAATCCTGAGGTTGACTTGCGATCATCGGGACACCCAGGCCAATCTGCATCACTGTAGGCATGAATGCTAAAGTTGGTATTCTGTCGAAAGAAAAGGCCATGAGTAAGAGAGCCTGCAAGATACCTCAAGATTCTTTTGACAGCTATCCAGTGTGTGGTTTTGGGTGAATGCATGAATTGTGATACTTTGTTCACGACAAAAGAAAGATCAGGTCGGGTTATGGTTGCATATTGAAGTGCACCCACAATGCTCCTATATAGTTGAGGATCTTCAAAATTGTTACCATCGAACTTAGAAAGAGAGGTTGATGTGGAGATTGGTGTGGAGCAAGGATTTGAATCATGCATCTTGGCCCGATGTAAGAGGTCACTGATGTATTTCCTTTGAGAGAGATGAATCCCCGATGTAGTATGAAGTAGTTCAAGTCCCAAAAAATAGTGAAGAGTTCCAAGATCTTTGAGAGCAAATTTTTGTTGAAGGAAGGAAATGCAAGTAGAGATTGCATTGTCATGAGAGGAGGTAAGAATAATGTCATCCACGTACACAAGGATAATTAGGATATGACCTTGATGATGTGCAATGAAGAGAGATGGGTCATAAGAAGAAGAGCGAAAACCAAAGGATAGGAGAGCTTCGTAAGTTTTTGAAACCATGCTCGGGGTGACTGTTTGAGCCCATATAAGGATTTGGACAAAAGGCAAACATGATGAGGTCGTGATGGGTCCTCAAAACCGGGTGGTTGTTGCATGTAAACTGTTTCCTTTAGATCTCCATGTGAAAATGCATTTTGGACGTCCAATTGTTTTAGGTGCCATCCTTTGGATATTGCCAAGGCAAGTATTATCCGTATAGTGGTTAGTCGTACCACGGGAGAAAATGTTTCTTGATAATCAATACCCTCCTCTTGATTATAACCTTTAGCGATAATCGGACTTTGTATCTTTGAATCTTGCCATGTGAGTCCTTTTTGAACTTAAACACCCATTTGCAACCGATCACATTTTGGTTGGAATTAGAAGAAACCAACTTCCATGTTTGGTTAAGGGCTAGAGCATTAGTTTCTGTGGCCATTGCTTGTCGCCACTCGGGAATGACATTAGCTTGTCGAAAAGTTGTAGGTTCGATTTCTTTGGAGGTAGAAAGAGCAACAAATTCTTGAAATTGTCGAATCCTACGTGTTCCATCCTTGGTACGTGTTGTCATGTGATGTTGAGATGTGGTAGGATGCTGAGAGTCACCTTGATGGGCTTGATCTGTGTCCAGGTGATCCGAAACAGACAGATGGACCTGATCCGTCTGTATTTCTGCAGCTGAGTCGCGGTCAGCAGAGTGATCTCGGGCAGAGCGGTGATGTGCAGAGAGGTCACAGGCAGAGAGATCTTGGGCAGCGGAAGTAGGATCTGGTGAGTCGAAAACAAAACCTGCCTCTGCCGAAGTTATGGGCCCTGTGTGGGTTGTTGCTGTTGAAGAGTTTGGGCCTGCATCGCTGTCAATGAGAGCCCATCTAGAAGAATTCGAATTTCCAACTGATTGGAGTAGTTGCAAGCTTGTAGACAGAGGGGTATTATCCGTCTGTGACAGTGACTCTCCAGCAGTTTTGAAAGGAAATTTTTTTTCATCGAATTGTATGTGTCGAGAAATATACAATCGATTTGTTGGAAGGTGAAGGCATTTGTAACCTTTTTGGGAAAGTGCATAGCCAAGGAATACACATGGTAAGGCCTGAGGTTCTAGTTTGTTGGTATTGTAAGGTCGGGTCAAAGGGAAGCAAAGGCACCCAATAATTTTTAGAAATGAAAAATCGGGTTGTCTCTTAAAAAGAGTCTCGAATAGGATAGAAGATTGGGAGGAAGAAGGTAGCCTATTTATGAGGTAAACGGCATTAGAGAACATTTCATCCCAATATGAAGTAGGAACGAAGGCTTTTGTCATCATAGCAAGGGAGAGTTCCATGATGTGTCGATGTTTTCGCTCGGCAAGGCCGTTCTGTTGAGGTGTATAAGGGCATGATGTGTGGTGAATGATTTGAGGGAATTGAGATAAAATGGGTTTATATTCACTCCCTCCATCTGTTCGTAACACCTTGATTGTTGAAGAAAAAATATTCTCCACTTGTGCTTTAAAGGAAGTAAAAACTCTAGTAACCTCACTTTTATGGGACATAAAATATATCCAAGTATAGCGAGAAAAATCATCCACAAAAATGATATAGTAACGAAAGCCATTATATGAAAGAATTGGTGAAGGACTCCATACATCGGAATGCACTAATTCCAAAGGAGAACTAGAAGAAGATAAAGATGGGGAAAAAGGTAGTTTATGTGCTTTAGCAATACAACAACAATGACACAAATTTATTTTATTCGAATTACAAGGTAAAGAGAACTTTTTGACAACTTGTAAAGTGGTGTCATGAGAGGGATGGCCAAGACGATCATGCCATTCATCAAGAGAAGTTCTTGTGCCAAGAAAAGCTTGAGGTGGATTTGAAGATGAAAGAGTGTAAAGTCCCTTAGTTGTTGTAACTTGAAGAAGGATCTTTTTGGTGTGGTGGTCCTTGAGAACACAAGAGGATGAGAAGAATTCAATAGTTAGAGAGGGATTATCAATTAAAAGTCTAGAAAGACTAATAAGATTTTTTGAAAAGTGAGGTACATGAAGTATTTCCTTAAGCACAAGAGTAGAATTTTTTTTTTTTTTTTTTTTTTGGAGAAAAACAAGAGTAGAATTATTGATTGAAAATGTAGATGAACCAATGTGAAGGATAGAAAGTCCACTACCATTTCCAATTTGAAGAGAGTCGGGTCCATTGTACTTGTAAAAATTCGAGAGATTATTTATGTCGCTTGTGACATGATTTGTTGCACCGGTATCAAGAACCCATTCGTTTTGGTCATGATGAGGTGTGAAGGGTTGGGCAACGAATGCTTGAAAGGGTTGAGGTGAGTCTTGCTCAAAACGGTACCAACAATGTTTTGCAAGATGCCCATATTTGGTGCAAATTTGGCAAGTCGCATCTGCCTTTGGAGCTGGAGCTTTCCTTGGTCCAGTTTGAATTTTCTGAGCCTGCTGTTGTTGAGATTGGTGAGAAAATTTTGTTTAGTCCCAGCAAAAGGCCCATCCGAGGCGTTGAAGCCTGACTGAGTGTTATTGGGCCGTGACTGTCGGCTGTTGGATCTGGGAAAAGAAGGACCCGATCCAGAACGCTGCTGCCTAATCCCTTGTCGATCTCGGAAACCAGAACCAAAGCTAGGTCTAGCCATGAAGGCTTGTGGCTGAGACAGTGAGGGTAGAGAGAAATCAGAGAACTGATTAGAGAGAAGAGCCTCGTGACTGAGCAGCATTCCGTGCAGATCGGAGAAGGAAATACTCTCTTTGCGACTGATCGTGGTGAGGGCGATTGTGAAAGGGTTGAAGTCATCTCCTAGGCCGTTGAGGGCTGCCATGACCAGATCATCGTCAGAGATTGGGTTTCCGACAAAAGCGAGTTCATCAGCTAACTGCCGGATCTTATTGAGGTAGTCCGTGCAGCTCATGGTCCCTTTGCTGATGGTTTGAAGCTGTCGACGCAGATCCTGGAGCCGAGCTCTGGAGGAAGAGGAGAAGGCCGAGAGAATATGCGACCATACCTCCGAGGTTGTCGAGAAGGACGCCACCTGGGCTTGGATTGCTTCAGTTAGCGATGAACGAATCCAGCCAAGGATCATCTGATCCTAACGATGCCACTTCAAGAATTCGGGATTCACAGCAAGAACACCGCCTATGTCTTTGGTTGCTGGCGGAGGAGCTTGATCAAGGAACTTTGCAAGATTACCCATGGAGAATCGGTGTAATTTGCGATTTCCATGTTAAGTAATTTGTGTGGTTTAATTTGGTAGAAATTGGAACTGTAATCGGGACAATTGTTTCTGTAGCTAGAAGGATTTGCTGATTCTCAGCATTTGCTGTTGAATCAAGAGAATTTTGGGAATTTTTGGATAGGTTTAATGGAGTTTCCATGGCGTGAGCCAACTGGCTCTGATACCATAAAGAACTCAATAAAGAAGAGATTAAAGAAGACAGAATCTGATTTTATTGATTGAATTGATTACATCTGTTATGCCTTTGTACATATATATAGGGAGACTAATGACTAACTAACTCCCTAATGACTAACTAATCTAACAGTATGTAATTAATGCTAGTCTTGTTGATCTTCTGTGGCAATGTAGTCTGTGCTGCACCTGTGTCTATTAGAATGGATCAGATATATAGACATCTGATCATAAAACGGCCCGGATTTACTACAGAAGGGGTTTTTTTTTCTCTTGTGGGATCCACCTGTCATTGTGTATTTGTGTGGCAAGAAACGATATCCTCTAGGTAGTGAAATCGCTACCCCGAGTGCGTATCTGTTGATATGAACCGTCAGATTAAGATCAACGGTGTTGATTTAATAATATGAAGGACTCCGTGAATCATATCAATGGCGGTCTGTCGTTGATATTTTATCGAACGGTCCAAATTGAATATGAAGATTAGAGAAGGATACAAGAGGATGGCGGTTCTGTGTGGCAGAATCCTACCATGAAGCCATTATACGTAAAGGATGTGAATTCTCAGGATATCCTTCTCATCCGTACAGCGAACTCAAACAACTACCTAATGAAATTAAATTGAAACAAAAATATCATTAGTGTTTTCTGAATAAAAAAGGAAATGTCAACGGTGTTTTTCCGAAGAAAATGTCGTTTTTGACGAATCATTTTTTTTTAGTTTGAATGAGAAATTATTTTGAGCTTGAATGAGAAAGGGCAAATATCTGATAAGGTATCAAGTGTTATTCAAACGGAACGGGTAATCACGGATCCACGGGTACAACAGATTCACGGGTAACGGATCCACGGGTACAACAAATTCACGGGTACCACGGGTAACCACGGGTACAACAGGTCGGGTAACCACGAATCCAAACTCGAAAGGGCCAATCCGACCCGTGATAAACTCGGACGGGTCGGGTAAGGGTTCGGCGGTTTTATTTTAATTAAAAAAATTAGGAAAAATAATACAACTTAAAAAAATCCGAAAAAATGTATAAAAATTATGATATAATTGTATAAACTATTTTGGTAAATTATTTTATAATTATGTCATTTTTATTTATAATTATATTTAAAATCGAATAATATTCAAATAATGTTGAAAAAAATCTTTTAATTCCCAAAATATTTGAAAAAAAAATTAAAAATTCGAATAAATGTAATTTTTTTTATAGAATTCAAGAATACTCCAATAATTCAAAATTTTTATTTTTATTTATAATTGACATTAAAATTTAAGAATACTCAAATAATTTCCAAAAAAACTATAAACTCCAAAAATATCGGAAAAATTGCAAACAAATCTGAAAAAATATCAAAAATTATGAAATAACTTTTTGAAATTTTCGAATGTTTGAAAATTTTAAAAGTTACACTCCTCCTTTATTCCGGGCTTGGGACCGGCTACGTGTAGTCACATAGGCGGAGTTCTAACTTTTTTTTGTTAGTATCCTTCCAAAAAAGTGATAAAAATAAAATGCTCCAAAATTAAAAAAATAAAAACATACTATAAAGCACGCATGAATTCATTGCTCAAATACCACAAATCATCGTCTTCTGCGTACAGTGGAGTGTCAGAATCATCACGAGCGCTAGGACTTCTTGGCATAGTACTACTTTCTTGAGTGACAAGAGATGTGAGTCCATGAGGACTGGAATCGTGTTGATTACGCTCTTCGGCATCAATCCAATCTTTCAAACACAGAAGTTGCTCGAAATGTTTTTCACCCAACTTGGTGCGTTTGTCGGTCAAAATTCTACCCGCTGAACTGAAACATGATTCAGCAGGTACGGTTGACACAGGCACTGCATAAACATCGCGCGCCATCGCTACCAACACTGGATATGCACCGGAATGTCGCTTCCACCAGTCGAGGATGTCGATGTCGTCATCTTCAAGGTTTTCCAAACAACAACTCAACAATTCATTGGTGTTGAGCATTTGAGGTTCATCATCTCGCAACTCGCTAAACAAGCCCGAAACACTGTTGCTTCTGTTTGTAATAAAAAAATAATTCTAACTAATAAGTAATTAAGTATAATGAGAGTTCAAAAATTAGTAAATAATTAAATATATTGCATTCATACCTTCGTGTGTGAGTTGTCGAAGTAGTCATACTTGAGATATGTCGAGCATTGTAAATGTCGAACATAGAGTCGAATAAGGCATTTACTTTGGCTTCCGCTGTATCATATGATAAGTTCAAATTCTTCTTGTACCTCTGAAGCAATCTTATGGTGTACTTCTTTTTGAAGGCCGGATATAGACAATTCGCGATAATGGTGATAGGAGGTACTTCCTCCCAGTATTTGAGAAACTTCTCTTTCATTGCATCGACGATAGGAGTTAAATTAGGGTCAAGCTCCTCTACATCTTCAAGTTGACGATAAACCTTGGAGAATTGAAAAAAAAGTTACAAGAGAATGAAGAGATTGATGCAATAAAATGATGATTGTTTACAAAATAGATATAGGTTGAGATTACGTACCTTTGTGATGCAATACAGATTATGAAGCAACTCTTGTGCCGATGTTCTGTACGAGCATTAAAATTTGATGGTGGCATTGAAAAAAACCTGGAGAAAGTCCTTCAATTTCTCCAGTTGGCCCCATTCTCCCACGGTGAGCATTAGTTGTATCCCGTCAGTTGAGTTGTGCAACATTTCATTTATTGCATTCTTATACGATAAACAATGAAGGAACATTCTATATGTGGAGTTCCAACGAGTATCAACATCCCATGCAACCATCAATTTACTCAAACTCAAACGTGAACATAATGCATGAAATTCTTGTTTTCTAGTATTATTTGAATAAATGTGATGAAGATCATATTTGAATTTGAAAATTAACTCTTTTATACCTTCAGTTTTAATACTAGCTTTAACGGTGAGATTTAGAATATGACATGCGCATTTTTGATGAAATAATGTCCCATTCATTATGGAGTTTAATACATGTATAAAATAATCAATAGATTTAATATGGGGGAATTGGCCCCATGTCACTCCAAAACACAAGAATTAGCAAATTGCCATCCTATAATCCATACTTTGTTTATTACCATCCCAAAATGCCCCCTCTTTGTTTTTTGCCACATGTATCTATTTTACACCTTTTCAGAAATTAAAAAATACAGAGTTATTTTCTTATTCCTAAAATACCCTTCTCCTCTCCAGATGGGGATGCTTTGTTGAAAGTGCTAAATCGCGGTTCATTGCTGAACGTCCCGACCACCACTCTTTTTTTGAGGCCTGACTGCCATGGTGAAACCCTATGCAAGCTCGCACCGCGACCTACTTGGACAACCTTTGAGAAGTTGTTCTGTTGTGGCACTGTTTGTTGGCCATAGCATAGTGCTGGTGTAGCAATAGCAGAGATAGTTGCCATCTCTCACCGAAACTTGTAACAATCTAGAAGAAAAAATGTACAATTATACAATATCAACACTGTTATAATTGTGTTGTGGTTAAGAGGTTCGGATTTAATGATTTTGTATAGAGAGATAAGGGGTAAGGTTGGAGATAAGGTGAGAAAGAGATGGATGATGGAGAAAGGATTGTATTTTATCCTTGCTTTACATTTTCTTAAGAGGGTAGCCCAGAGAAATGTGGAGGTTACAATTCAGCTCAGTAGTGATTGGCGGAAGGGAGATTTGGCACTGCAGTGTTTGGGTTCGAAGCATCCCATCTAGAGAGGAGAAGGGTATTTTAGGAATAAGAAAATAATTTTGTATTTTTTAATTTCTGAAAAGGTGTAAAATAGATGCATGTGGCAAAAAACAAAGATGGGGCATTTTGGGGTGGCAATAAACAAAGTATGGATTATAGGGTGACAATTTGCTAATTCTTGTGTTTTGGAGTGGCATGGGGCTAATTCCCCCATTTAATATTGTTGCTAGCATTGTCAAAAAATTTGAAAAAAATCTTGTTTTCTAAATCTATTTTTAAATTAAATTCATGCAAAACATCAATTATGGCTTGGTAAATAACGTGTGCGTTGTGCGGATAATCCAAGTTACGAAAACATAGAACTCGTTTATGCAAAAGCTAATTTTCATCAATATAATGTGCTGTAATACAAAAATATCGTAAACCATGCTTACATGCGCTTAAACAGTCAGATGTGATAGATACATTATAGTTGGCGTAACAAAAAAATGGCTAACAGTTCATTTTTCCTTTCTAAGTATTTTTTTTTAATTTCTTCCACCATTTTGCGATGGTGAAATTTCTTGTACAATACTTTGCCACAACGTTTTATCATTAATCTTGCAAAACTAGAACAACAACCCATACTAATCGGTTGTTCTTTATGGGCAATATATCTGGAAAATTCACTTAACATTTTTTTTTCATCATATTTGGCCAAGGTCCTCGTACCATCTGGGTTAATATTGCTTTGCACTAACCGTTGGTCAGGTAGATCCTGTGGTTCCTCACATTTTTCAGCATGCTTGTCAGCATGTTTTTTGAATGAATTTAACCCACTAGATTTTTTGTAAGTGAAACAACCTGCACATCCATTTACCTTGCCTCAAAGTCGAAACAGTTCTGCTTGCATCTTTTGTTGTTTCGTAGTAACGCCACCATTCTGCATCGTATTTGGGCGCAGTTGTTTTCCTCTTCTTCTTCTGTGACGAATCTACTTGTGCTTCTTGGATATTTGGTGATGGCTCTGACGATGGGGGGACAATTTCGTCGAAAGACGAGGTCATATGTCTTGTTGTCATGGGAGGTTCTGTGGTTTGAGTCATTGGTGTGAACGAATGGAGTTGAGTCTGTGGAACGGTCTCTTGTGATACGTAGGGATGATTATGGTATAATGGGAGGTTTGCATGTCGTGGATGTGGGTTAATGCTTGCATTTTGTTGATAATTATACTCTGGATGTATTTGAGGGTTAGTGTTTGCATATTGTGCGATGGGCTCCTCGCCAAATAATTCAACACTCATCATGTGTGCGAGCTCGTCAGCAAAGTTAGGTGGAGATGTTATATCTGAAATAATAACAGAAAACAACTATCATGAATTCGTGATGTTATTGAAAAAATAGAAATAAAATAAAAACGTAGGCGGAATTTCCAGCCATGTAATAAAAAAAGAAAAAACTCTGGTAATGACCAGTGTCAATATATGAATATAAAAAAAGTAAAAATGTAGGCGAAATTTCTAGCTATGTAATAAAAAAATAAAAAGCTCTAGTAATAACCAGTGCCAATATAAAAAATAAAAAATGTAGGCGGAATTTCTTCCAGCCATGTAATAAAAATATAAAAAGCTCTGGTAATGACCAGTGCCAATATAAAAAATAAAAATGTAGGCGGAATTTCTTCCAGCCATGTAATAAAAAAATAAAAAGCTCTGGTAATGACCAGTGCCAATATAAAAAAATAAAAATGTAGGCGGAATTTCTTCCAGCCATGTAATTAAAAAATAAAAAGCTCTGGTAAATAATAACCAGTTCCAATATAAAAAATAAAAAAATATAGACGAAATTTCAGCCATGTAATTTAAAAATAAAAAATGCACAAAAATTGAACATAAAAATGTAAATCAAATCTACCTTTTGAATAATGTCGAAGTTGCACGAAAGAATGACGAAATTTGGTTTCTTCTTGATACCGAACCGAATAAATGTAAATTAACTAAATATCTAAGAGTACTTAATTAAATCTAAATATATTATAACTTAATAACTTATAAATTTAGAAATTAAAAGTTGGACAGAAATGAGAATTGATAATTGAGAGTTTGAGAAATGAGAGAGATATAGATGAATATGATAGTTGAGGTGTGAAGAAAGTGAGAGGGTAGGGATATATTTATAGAGGGGTGAAAATTTGAAATTTTTTAATTTAATTTTTCTGCACATTATTTTTTATTTTATTTTTTCGATTTTTTTTAAATTTTTTGAATTTAATGTGACAAAAGGTGACATAAAGTAACATGGACCCATCACGGGTCCACGGGTCGGGCACGGGTTTGCACGGGTTGCAGGTTCGGGCGGGTCTCCAACATTTTGGCCTACCCGACCCGTCCTAGATCCATGAATCCGCATTTCACGAGTCGGATCAGATCAGACACGGATCGAGACGGGTCGGATCCACAAGCAGGTCGACCAACTGGATTGTTTAAAGGCGACGGCTTACCTAAGTTACTGCATGCCTATTTATTTTTTTCTTAACTTAATTGTCACTAAAATTTAAGCCTATATTGGTGTAAAAAGGTGACTGCTTACCTAATTGTTGCATAACTGTATTCAATCCAAATTTTACTGCAGGAACTCAAGCTTGGAGTGTTGCCAGAATTGGTGAGACAACATGACCAATTATGTACTTGTCTTTTATTGTGTTTATTGTTTTCAAATAACTTGGAATTTGTTTTTTATGCTTAATTACCAACATGAAGATATTAGTTTGCAGTTTGCTGTTTAGAACTCTCTTGATTGAAAAGGATCCTTTTGAAGATTTAAAATATAATTTTATCATCAAGTGTAAATTAAATTTTGAAAAAAAAATTTAAACTCATATGGTGTGAAGTGCAGCTATCTGACTTGTCACCTATCACTAAAATAAATATTATAATCTCTAGTGAAATATGTAGTCCGTTGAGGCCTCCAAAATTCAGAATTGGGCCCAATTATGGGCTCACAACTAACATTTTACGTCTTTACACATCAACCTACATGTAAAAATAACCATTACACTGCAGAAGCGGATTCTCTGCCGCGCAACAGTAACGAACGTTTAAGATTTTCTGCGATGTAGATTACGGACGGCTCAGATTTGATTCAGAGGTCTGATATTGTAAAGTTTAGCTTGCACGAATCTCGATGCAAATCAAAGATTTAGATTTACTGCCCATTTTTTACCTCTGAACATTTTACGTCACATAACAATGTTGCATTCACATATGTACACAAATTAATCATAGTGTCTAAATCTGCTGTTTATAATTGTGATAACTACATAAATTATGATACTGGATTTGAATTATTCGTTCCTACTTTCAAATCTCGCACGTCAGATCGATCATGTTCTGTTTGTTCGCAGAGGAAAGAGGTAGAGGAAGATTTTTGTGAGGTATAACATATATAAGTAATTTGAATCAAATGGCTTATGTTACAAAAAAATTAAGAAAGCTTATTCGTAATGAATGATTTCTTAACTGTGGAGCTGCAAATACTATCCTTTTGAATAGACTCGTTACACAGGGAACATACAAAAAAAATTAAAAACTTCTAACTGATAATTTGAAATTTTTTCTTTTAAAATTTAAATAACAAGATGGAGCTCTTTTTCATTCATACATGCTTACAAAAGAAAGTTCCCATACTCTGGGATCATTCCAACAAACAGTTGGCTGAAGCAGCGAAGGGGCGTTTCAAAATACATTTTAACAGAAAACTGAAAAGATGGAAATAATGCTACTTAATTTTCCTATCGTATCAATTTGATAATCAGTTTTTAGAACTTTCGCCTTAATTCAATAATCAATTACCTTATTGTCATGTGGGATTATCAAAAGATACGATTGGAAAATTAAGTGGCATTATTTCTTACTTTTCAATTTGATAATCAATTACCTTATTCTTTAGACCATTGGATCTTGCCTTATCCAAAGAGTATAACTACCTTATTGTCACGTGGGATTATAATTAGGTAATGTATAGTCATTACTTGTAATAACATCACTCTTTTTACTCCCATAAATATTAGTTTAGACATGAAGTTGCTATTTCATGTTTTTGATATCGTCAGTGGCCAGAGATCACCAGAGGTGACGGTGCTCTGTCATTTGTCTCGATGTTGGATTTTGAGTTCAATTTTATTTTGAAATGATATAATCTGATTCCAAAGCTTGTATCAGAACTTTTTGAGCTTCCAGAATATGTTCGAAGTGTTTTTTAATTTCAATTTTATTTGTATAGTTGAATTTGACGATTTGAGTCTGGTTTGAGACAATTTGGTACCAAACAGTCACAAATTGAGTCCAACTTTGATTCTAAGAGCTCAATTCAATTTCTTTTGGTTCAGATGTCATCTACAGACATGAAACAACATCTGACATGCTTTAATTTGACTTGCAACATCATAACTTAAATTTAATTTGATTTATTTCACCGTCAAGGGATATTTTGAGTCAAAACAGTGAAATTAGAGTTTCAATTTGAGCTTTGAGGGTTTAATTTGATATTTCTTGATTCAGAGAGGTTCTCAAATCATCAGGTAACATCAAACAAGTATTTATCTGATTTGGCATAGTTTGAATTTGAGTTTAATTGAGATTAACTCACTGTCAAGGGAATTTGGATCAAAACAGCAAGGATTTAATAAAAATTTGAATTTCAAGTGCTCAATTCAGTTTTTTGGTGCACTATAAGCATAACCAACATCAAATAAATATGAAATTCAATTTGCCACTGCTTCAATTCAAATTTGGTTCAATTTTAGCACAATTTGGTCAATTTGAGTGTTGATTTGGGTTTCAGTGGCTAACCTGACCTTTTAATCCAAGTCAAGCTCAGCATAAGTTTTCTAATTTGGTTCAGTCCAGTTCAGTTTAGGGTTCAACTGAGCACCAGACCTAAATCAGTTCTATACAAGCAATCAAATGTATGAATCTAAGTTTGATGATTGATTTGAGATAGTTTAAATATTTGTTTTGAAGACTGGAAAGTCTTTAGACTTGAAAAGATCCAGAAGGACTTCAATTTTGATTTTGAAAACTAGATTTAGAATTGGATTTCAAAAGAAGGGCAGTTCTTGTTGTTTTTCTTTGACTTTGGGGTTTTGATTTTCTAAGAATTTATACAAAGAACAAATCAATTTAAGTTCGTAGCTTGAAAGTATGGCTATCAGGCTACAAATAGGTATGAAGACCTGGATCTAACTCAAAGTACCTAAGGATTTAAAGAGGTTTCAATTTGGATGCCAGGCAGGTGCAAAATCACCATGCATTTGTGGTTGATTTTAGTTTTATGGATGCAAATCGAATTTTAGATGCCTAACATGGATGTTTAGGCTTGGATTTAGGTTTGACATATCAAAATAAGCATTTCTATTTTTTGAAATTTCAGATTTTGACAAAGAGAGCTATTTATTGCATTTAAACCCTATTTTCTATGATTTTCCAGAAATCTGATATTGAAATAGCTTCAATTTGAAAAATGTTTATACAAAAATAATGAAATTAATTCTGAAGGATTATAAAATTATATTGTACATGCTTGCAAAAGAGATTTGGATTTGGAGCCGAAATGAGATCTGTATAAAAATAATAAATCTCTAACAACTTTGAATTAAAAGACTAAAAATGGGAACATGACTTGGATTTGAGTTTTAAAGCTTCAAAACTTGATTTTGCAATGGAATAAGACTTATAACACACAACGAGACTTAAAGGAAGCATAAAAAGGGATTTATCTCAAGTGCTTGAAGGATTTGAACACATGATGAGTATTTAGGGTAAATAAGACACTATTTTGATTTGATTTGATCCTAGTGTCTAATTTATGGCTTTCAGAGCTTCCATATGGCTCAATGCCTTTCTTATGGCACATCATTGGTCAAGAGAGGGGTTTTGAACTCAGATGAGAAGGTTTTGAAATCAGAAAGGCATTTTGAGCTAGATATGGTTCAAAAGAGATAATAGATCAATTGAACTCAAATTTGTGTTTTAAAAGCTTATTTAACTCATTAGAAATATTAGAAATCAATCATCAAAGGATTTCATGCATAAATATTTTGAATTTAGATCTAAAACAACAAAACATCAAGATTAAGAGACTTCAAATTTGATTTTTTCACTTCACAATCAAGCAATTTACAAAATTTATAAAGCAAATCATATGAATAGGGGGATCTTCTCTGCCAAATTCAACATCACTCACCGGAATTTCAAATGATATGTCGAGGTGAGAGCAAGAAGGCTTGGCAAATGCAAAGCAAGTTCAAGCACTCTCATAATTTGAACAGAAGAAGAAAGACCATTTGATTTGGTGCCTAATAAATGTTGGATTTAACTCATCTCTTGTTTGACAATTTGCAAAACAAATCAGTACTAACCTTGCACACGAGTTTTGGTGAAGTTGCAGATTAACACAGGTACAACATGGTGTTACACATGCTCAAACATGCTTAACACAAGTCAAAACATGCTCAAGACATCAAGAGAAGGCTTCACAGAGCACAACGCTATCATAACGCTTCAGAACCCATCACAACGAGTCAGCAACCCGTCACAACGGGCTAGAAGGAGAAGATGCAGGGTAGAGGAGGAGAATACAGAGCACAACGTTATTGTAATGCTCCAGCAAGGCGTTGTAACGCCTCACAACCCGTTGTAACGGGTCCCTGCTCAAGTTGACCCACAAGACAGTCAAAGAAGCACAAAATGGTAGTTCTGGAATGTGAACAACTTGTTATAATAGGTTCATTAAGGCGTTATGGAGTTTCTGTAATGCTCCAGCACAAATCCAAGGTTTCATGATTCCAAGAAGTGCCTAGCCTATATATATGATGCAGAGACGAACCAGTAGGTTATATGAAACCCCCCACAAGCTTCCAGGCATCAAATTAAGCACCAGAAAGAGCCAACGAGCCTTCTCATTAAGCTACCTAAATCTGAGAGCATTAGGATAGCATCTATAGTCTAATTGTCAATTCGAGAACTTTTCGTTTGCTAGGATCTAGCCTTTGGGGCACTACATTTGTATTCTCAAGTAGTGCATCCATGTCCTTGATTGTGTAATCAATCAGACTGTTTACCGTGTAGAGTGGTGTTGCCCATTGCATTGGTCTAGGAATTGAAGATTGGTTTGCTTGTGAAATCAAAGATCGATTCTGAAATTGTAAAGAACACATATTTTATTAGTGAAATCGATCCCGAAAGAAAGATTTGGTTCCGAAAGTCCCTTGGACGTAAGCCTAGTTGATTGATAGGCCGAACCATGTTAAATCGCGTATTCTTTAGTTCTCTTGATTGTTCTTGCTCTCTACTCTCCCTTTCTCTATTATTGTTGCTCTTTATTGATTTGTGAATTGCTCAATTATTTTTAGAACTTGCTTGCTTAAACTTTTGGCTAGGTGATTAAGGTCTAAAATCTTTAATTGTAATTGTTGATTGAAAGCGCTTCCGCTTTATTGTTTGACATTAGTCTTTGCTACTCTAAGCCCCAATATTTCTAACAATTGGTATTAGAGCACACAGATTCATACCTATCTAATTACCAAAATCTTGTTAGTTCTTAACTTTGTGAAAATGGTACAATTGAAGTTTGTGAAAGAACTCCCAGTTTATGGTGTAGGTTGCAAGAACTTTTCTTTTTGGAAAAGATGTATGGTAAACTACCTTAGTTTACTTGAGCTTTGAAAAATAGTTGAAGACGGTTGGACACCGATGTATGATAGATGGTGTAACCCTTACAAAAGAATCCAAAGAACTTAAGTACACCAATGACAATGTTATGAACACCATATTAAGCTCAATCCATGAGTCAATTGCTTTATCTCTCAGACATTCCTCTAATGCTAAGGAAATATGGAATGCTTTAGTACTTGGGTATGAGGGGAACAGACATATAAAAAAGACTCGAAAGGTCGGATTAGCAACAGAGTTAGAGAATATTAAATTTGAAGATAACGAGTCCTTTGAAAGTCTCTACCATAGACTCGTATCTCTAAGAAATGAATTCGTTGAAGTAGGATCTAACATTTGTGATAAAGATTTTGTAGGTAAACTCTTGAGGATGGTGTCCAAGAAGCTCGATTGGGATGGCGTCGTGAGCTCTATTGAAGCTTTACAAGCCAAATGACTCACCTATCAACCCGAAGAGGTGTATGCACAAATTTGCTCACACGAGGAGAATCACAAGAAAGTTAAGTGCACAACCTCAATCAAATCATTGGCCTAATCCGCACAATCTTCATACAATCCACCTTACAAATTCAAGGCATGCGAGGTGATATACCAAAGCACAAATCAATTTAAGTTCGTAGCTTGAAAGTATGGCTATCAGGCTACAAATAGGTATGAAGATCTGGATCTAACTTAAAGTACTAAAGGATTTAAAGAGGTTTCAATTTGGATGCCAAGCAGGTGCAAAACCACCATGCATTTGTGGTTGATTTTAGTTTTGTGGATGCAAATCGAATTTTAGATGCCTAACATGGATGTTTGGGCTTGGATTTAGGTTTGGCATGTCAAAAGAAGCATTTCTATTTTTTGAAATTTCAGATTTGGACAAAGGAAGCTATTTATTGCATTTAAATCTTATTTTTTGTGATTTTCCAGAAATATGATATTGAAATAGCTTTAATTTGAAAAATGTTTATACAAAAATAATGAAATTAATTCTGAAGGTTTATAAAATTATAATGTACATGCTTGCAAAAGAGATTTGGATTTGGAGCCGAAATGAGATATGTATAAAAATAACAAATCTCTGACAATTTTGAATTAAAAGACTGAAAATCAGAACATGACTTAGATTTGAGTTTTAAAAGCTTCAAAACTTGATTTGCAATGGAATAAGACTTATAACACACAACGAGACTTAGAGGAAGCATAAAAAGGAATTTATCTCAAGTGCTTGAAGGATTTGAACATATGAGGAGTATTTAGGGTAAATAAGGCACTATTTTGATTTGATTTGATCCTATAATTAATGGCTTTTAGAGCTTCCATATGGCTCAATGCCTTTCTTATGGCACATCATTGGTCAAGAGAGGGGTTTTGAACTCATATGAGAGGGTTTTGAAATCAGAACGGCATTTTGAGCTAGATCTGGTTCAAAAGAGAGAATAGATCAATTGAACTCAAATTTGTGTTTTAAAAGCTTATTTGACTCATTAGAAATATCAGAAATCAATCATCAAAGGATTTCATGCATAAAGATTTTGAATTTAGATCTAAAACAACAAACATCAAGATCAAGAGACTTCAAATTTGATTTTCACTTCACAATCAAGCAATTTACAAAATTTATAAAGCAAATCATATGAATAGGGGGATCTTCTCTGCCAAATTCAACATCACTCACCGGAATTTCAAATGATATGTCGAGGTGAGAGCAAGAAGGCTTAGCAAATGCAACAAGTTCGACCACTCTCACAATTTGAACAAAAGAAGAAAGGCCATTTGATTTGGTGCCTAATAAATGTTGGATTAAACTCATCTCTTGTTTGACAATTTGCAAAACAAATCAGTACAAACCTTGCACACAAGTTTTGGTGAAGTTGCAGGTTAACACATGTACATTCTAACTTAAGCCAAGGATTAAACGAGGTATGTCAGATAAACTACCGAGGGTGTCCACCTCTCGTTTATCTTTGACATCAAAATCTGATTTAATCCTTTTACAGATCTACTCCATAATTGATTTCTAAAACTTTAATCTACTTACAAATTAAATAGATTAATATAACATTTACACCTTGATCCAAATTTCAATTGGATTGCAGCAGACTCGAAAGATCGAATCTGAGAAACTTCTTTCTTGGGAGTATCATACGTCTGATACCTCTATTGGTTATCCACCAGGACTGACCAGAGAGCAGTTTATTTCTTCTGCCAGAAATACCGTAAACCGTAGAATTCTGCAAAAACAATATTCATCGAGATAAGGACAAAATAAATATATTTACGACTCGTAGTTATTCAAATAGAAATACCGCAACTTTCGAAAATATATATTTTTTCGAATCCTGTAAACAACCGTAACCGAGATATAGAGAAAAATATATTTATCGATTCGATCATGAGTTAATAGATACGAGTCGAACGAAATTGCATTTTTCTCTTTACCCCTGCCCCTTTATTTATAGGAAAAAAAACCAGGTTGGTCGATTACCGAAATACCCTTGATCCTTGGCAAAATTACCAAAATGCCCTTCATAAGGTCAGCACACTCAAAATATCAAAATTTTCCATGCCGACATGCATTTTGATTTTTGATTTTTTTGATTTTTAATTATGATTTTAATTATTAGTTAAGTTTTAATTTGATAATGGTTATCATCCCAAATTCAAAACCATAATTAATATTTAAAATCTAAATTAAATATATATATATATATATATATACAATTATTCTCAACAATTATATTCTCAGGGTTCGGTATCGGTTTGGTTTCGGTATAGTTTTATACAACGCATCGAATACGCTTATAAATCAACCGTTGTTTATGCTTATCATCTTATATGACATTTATAATTTAATTATATCACATATAATTAATTATAACCATCTTAATATTTATTATAATCAAATTATAATTAATCAGTATGATTCTCTGATTAGCTCCTATACGGTGTGATCCAATAGGATCTGTGTTATGTTGGTATATAGAATTAAAACCATTTTAACTTCTATAATCATAGGAGGCATCTGACATATGCACTATGATCATCCAATTACACAGATGATGTTGTACGATACAATACCACGATCCACTAAATTATTTTAGTCGTGTTAATTCTTTTGTCTCACAATATCAGATTAGTTTCAAGGTAGGTGTGTTTCATCCTTGCAAACTTAATCTTTTCTCGATCTTGAGCAGATTCATCAAATATAATTACTCTTGTAATTATACTGCATGCAGATAATCCTACTCTATCAAGGGGCCCAGTGATACTGTAACTCGTATAGAGATACGAGGGACAATAGTACTTTTCGTAAACCATCACTACCTCAGCTAAGTTATGTATACCGAAAAGCTACCGTTATGACTGTGTTTTACCGACAGTGTTAGATAACAATTACACATACACATCTCTTAGTAGGAAAGATGAATACCTCATACTTTATAACTTAACACTAAATGAAAGTATTAATGACACATATACAATTCCATTTAATGTTTCATTCAAGGTCTGTCAAATACCATGTTCCTGGAACATGTATTTATGTGATTAAAACGACATCTCATGTCTATGGTCTGTAAAACTTAACCATCTTTTAATTCACATTTTAACCTTGTAACAGTAAATTGGTGTTCGTGCTAATTACCTTGGTTGGAGACTTTTAAAAGTATATATCAATAAAACTTTACCATCTATATTATGAAGTTTCACAATTTCAGTTATTGACTCTAGTCAGATAAATGTATGATCCATAAATTCAATAATACTGAAGGCAACAAAATGACAATTTATTAAATATTTAATTCATGAACAAAGTTTTATGATAATTTATCGTATTATTGACTTCTAGATTATTACAAACTAACAGTCACAACGGGTTAGAAGGAGAAGATGCATGACAAAGGAGGAGAATACAGAGCACAACGTTACTGTAACGCTCCAACAAGGCGTTGTAACGCCTCACAACTCATTATAACGGGTCCTCTACCCGTTGTAACTGGTCTTTGCTCAAGTTGGTCCACAAGACAACCAAATAAACACAAAAGGGCAGTTCTAGAATGTGCACAACCCGTTATAGAAGATTCATCAAGGCGTTATGGAGTTCCTGTAACGCTCTAGCACAAATCCAAGGTTTCAAGATTCTAAGAAGTGCACAACCTTTATATATGATGCAGATACGAATCAGAAGATTATCTGAAACCCTCCACAAGCTTTCAAGCATCAAACTGAACACCAGAAAGAGCCAAAGAGCATTCTCTTTCAGCTACCTAAAACTAAGAGCATTAGAATAACATTCATAGTTTAATTATCAATCTGAGAACTTTTTTTGCTAGGATCTAGTTTTTTGTGCACTACATTTGTGTTGTCAAGTAGTGCATTACTATCCTTCGGATACCCTTATATTTGAAAAATAATAATAAAAAATTAACGCACATCCATCATCCAAAAAAATACAAACAATATAAAGGGAAAATTTAATTATATATTGTTTGATGTAATCACAACATGCTATATCTATGAGTATATAACCGTTGCATCATAGAAACAATTTACAACCTAGCATTAGATTTAAGGATGATTCGAAAGATTCCCATCACTTCACTTGAAAGTTGAAACAAAGCCTAGATTAGATCCATCATTATTAGTATTATTACAATCACTCTTGATATGGTTATGCTATATATTAGGCAATGATATCCAATATATTTTCCCCATGCGCGCGTCAAGAGAAATAATTATATTAAAGATAGGAATATTGTTAAGCAATCATGACATTGGATAATGACTTCATTGGAATTCTCAACCGGAAATTGATCTCTCAAATGTTTGGTCCATTTTATATAAACATTTGCATGCACTTCAGAGAGAAATAGCGGTATTAAAATTGTACAAAATCAATACTAAATCACACTACTTTGGTTT
>CAXKVX010001717.1:0-43600 GCA_964058865.1 Eleocharis quinqueflora | reverse complement strand
TAGACGCTAACGGCAGACGGAAGGGTTAGAGTTAGAACATAGAGTGTAGCTAGCAAGTAGATTGCCTTGAACTTTTGCGGCCTCCACATCGCGTGCATGATCTCTCTGCATTTAACAAAAAAGCATTCAAAAAATAGTTTTTAAGCATTTTAAACATTTATTGTTATATGTTTTTTCTATATGTTAACACCAATTTCCAAACAATAAAATGTGTTTGGTATGTTAGTCCATTATTATCATTAATACATATATACATTGCTATGTAGAATATTACAAATGGGGTACACATTTAGGTGCTCATAACAGAGATTGATGGAAAAGAGATCACATGAAAGTTATGTAACTATAGCAGACACATGTAAAAAGAGTCATGTTTCAGTGCCTTAGTGGCAGGAAACAAACAGGGTCCCTCAAATTGGGCTTTCCATGCAAAGGTAATGTTTTATTTCTAGTTTTCGTATTGGGTAACAACATGTCAGGTATCATTATTTCTCTTTCGTTTGTTTATCTCTTTTTGATCTTCTTTTCTATCTCTCTTTTGGAGGGATGTGAAGAACAGATGTAATATGACCCACTTGGTGCAAGTGGAACAGAGCAATGCAGTATGCATAGGTCGCAATCCTGGAGACTGGTATTAATCAGACTGGTATTAACAGTGGATACAGTTTTATGTATGCAAAAAAAGTTCAAAAATTGTGACAGTTTTAGGCAGTATATCAGGCTATGCTGGTTTGAATGTCTAAAGAAATGAAGGCGACAGTGGAATGCTATTTGTACGATTTGTCAGAAGCCAGGTGGGCCATTGCCAGATTAAAGAGAGAGAGAGAGAAACTGAAATTAGAGGGGGTAACTGGAGATTAAAACACAGAGGATCACAGATGCATTACCAACTGAATAGCTTAGAGGAATTCGATTATTCGAAGTAATTGTTCTTTTTTTATCGGGAAAATAGAAGATTTATTTAGATAATATTAGCAACATGAGAAAATGCACATGACATGACAAAGGGAACACAGAACTACGTAGAGAAACCGTCATACACGAGTCTTCTACATTTCCAAGAGACAAAAAGACCATTATCTCTGCTCAATGAATAATTTATTTGCTCATAAACATATACATTTGGTCAAAGGTAATTAATTAAATAGTGCTTTCTCTGTTTGTATCAGTCAATGTTGCATTAGAATAAAGGAAAACATGAAAGAGCAACAGAACACAAAAAGAGCACCAGAAAAAGGTTTAGTGGGCTCATGTGTTGGGATTATTTGTTACATTTTTTTAACAGGCTCAGTTATAAAGTCTCTCACTTTCCAGTCAAATGGGATTTAATCATTTAAGTATTCAATATAGACCCATTTGGTGCTAAATTAAAGTACATATATATATTCCTATATTATCAGTTACTCTTGTATGAAAGAATATAACAGAAAATATGAATCCGTAATTTCAGTTTCAGGCACGCTCACATGAGGCTTTTTTTCTTTTCTTCTATGTTCTTAAAGATGAACGTTACAAATCTGTGAAGAACTTTTTCCCTTCTTTCGCTAATATGCCTTTTAAGGCAGGTATTTTTGATATAAATTTAATCAATAAAGAGCTCTTACACAGTGACAGCATGGCCACCAAATGTATAGAGAATGTTAGTAGATCCAGTGAAGTATAGAACCATTTTTGTTGGGCCTGAGTGTTTAACTCCTTCAATCTACAAATTAACAACAAAAATGAAAATAATCCATAAGAAGAAGAAAAAAAATAGGAGCATTAAAAGACAAAACGTTTATGAACAAAAATGAAATATGAAAGTAAGTTGTGTATATACCTGGCCATGCATTATAGATGCAACAGTGAGGTACCAAGCAGTGTATGTTGTCATAACAAGGCCTAGAAAAGACCAGATTCTGTAGTTGTGAAATGAAGGGATGAAGACTGTGGTGGCACAGCATGCGCCAAAGATATATGTCCATGTTCTCTTATCCAACTTGTCATTTATGTAATATATATTGCTACACATTTACATTAAAAAACGACACATAATAAGACATAATTAATTGTTCAGACAAAACATGATATGAGTTACAACAGGTTGAAGTTGAACAGTTAAGGGAGAAAGATGCTGGTACCTAGCGCAAGCAATTAGTTGTATAACAGATCCAAAGAGAAGAAAAGTGCAGTTGAATGCTAGTCCCACATTTCTCCAGTGCTTGCCTAGCAACCCATCTAGCACCTCAAACCACTGTTTTGGTTACACAGGGAAAATAAGATATATAGTTGTAAACTTGTAATCACATGTTGCTTGTATCAAAGTGAAGAATAGTTTTAATGTTTACTAGTTATTATTTACCTGAATGACATGGTTTCTGAAATCAACCTTCTCTCTTTCTTTCCTTGTTCTATACTCTAGATAGAGAATACTGATGAGATAAGCTGTCCAGCTACCCAATAATCCATACAACAGTTGAAATAAAATCCCACTAGTCATTCCTAGTTGAGAGAAGGAATATGGCAATGTAAGAAGCACTTGTGCCACCTAAAAATCCAAGAAAAAGAAGAACAAATAAAAGAAAAAAACAAACTTTTAGTTGATAACTTGATATAAATGAAATGCAAAGAAATGAAGAAAGAACAGAGAAAAAAAGAAGAAATGTGTACTTGGTTAGAGGCACAACTGAACCAGGCATCATAGGCCGAGCCGCCATGCCATAAGAGACTGGAGAGGCGGGACTTGGCTGTCTTTGCATTGTCATGATCTTGCTCCATTTCTAAGTACCTCCCCCCTACTAAGGTCTCTACTGGCTTCTCTTCGCTCACAATTGTGGTAGAAGCCATGACTACGCTTCAGTTGAGATCTCTCTCTCTCTCTCTCTCTCTCTCTCTTTCCCACACACACAGAGATAAAATTAGTGTTAGTTGGAGCTCTTAGATATACCAAGAGTTAGAGAAGGGAGGAGCGCCTATATATAACGAGGGAAGTTATCATTAAAGAGAAGTCGATTTCTAGTTTTTCTCTCTCCTTTTATTTGATTTGATTACGGGTTTTTGAATTTTTTTCTTCGTTTGTTCGGAGGTAATTAATATAGAAGAGAATGTTAGAACAAAACGAATGAATAAATTAAGAAGAGAGAAATCAGATCATTGGAGTTTTGCAGTATCTGTAGTCGAATTTGTACCGTTGGATTCGTTGACTAGTAAAGAGTACTTTATCAGTCAGTAATCGCAGCCTTCAAAAGCCATAAAAAAAGTGGAAAGTGTGAAGTCTTTTTAAGATGCGTTTGAACCGATTTTGTTGATATTAGAAATTTAATAAATAAATTATAAATAGAAAGAAAGATTGATCTAAAAGTTCGAAAAAAAGGTCGAAACTGTGAACACCAACTTTTTATCAAACCAAAAGACTGATGTTACCAACACCGGTCATTTGCCCTTGTTTTATTTTTCTGCAAACTCACGATTGCTTTTGGTTTGTTGTGTGTTTTTTATTTTTTGTTAATAAAAATAGTAATAATTTAATTCGTGAGTTAGGTTATATGTAAGTATTTTTGTAGCAACTTCGGTTACGTTCATCGGAATCGTAATTAGTTTTTTTATCGTCGCAAGTAATCGAGCTTCATATATTCGAGTCTACTTCCATCATGTCGAGTTTGATTTGCGACCGGAGAAACGAGCAATTCAAAATTGATTCTGACGCGATTCAAAAAAAATACTAATTAAGACATATGTTGAAGATGAAGTCAAATTTGAGATACACATTCTTTTGATTTGCGGTCGGAGGAATGTGCATCTCAAATTTGGCTCCATCTTCAATTTATATCTTAATTTTTAATTTTTTATCATGAGTTTGCGTCAGAATCAATTTTAAATCGCTTGTTTCTTTGATCGCAAATTTGACTCGATGCGATGGAAGTAAACTCGAATATCTACAGCTCGATGACTTGCGACGATAAAAAAAACTAATTACGATTCCGAAAAGCGTAGTCGAAGTTGTCACAAAAAATTCTAAATATTACCTAATTCATGAATTAAATTATTAATATTTTTATTACTAAAAATATCAACAACGCACAACAAACCAAAAGCAAACGAAAGTTTACAGCAAAATTAAAACAAAGGCAATTGGCCGGTGTCTGTAACTTCGACTTTTTCTATTTTTCGAACTTTCAGATTAATTTTCTTTCTATTTAAGCTTTATTTATTAAATTTTCAGTATTAAAATATCGGGCGTTCGAATGCCAAGCAGTATTGTAAAATTTGGATTAGCGGTGATGTTCTAAACAAAATACAATTCCAACAAAAATTTGTAATTTTGAAATAGACGTTGATTTAGTACTAATTTGTTAATTCAAAAAAATGTGGTGTTAGCGAGATAGCATTGATGTAAAGTTGGCGAAAATTATTTTTATTACTACTACTTATTATTAGTATGGAGGCAGATGCAGGAATTTATTCAGAGAAAGAATAATCGAATCGCAACAACTTATCGTGTTCAAATAATCGAATCGTAACATGTATACATCTGTCTCAAAATATAAGAAATAAAAGCATTAATGAATATCAAATTAAAATACTAACTAAAATGGATAATAGATGAACACGAGATGGAGAGAAAGGAGCCTAAAAATGTCAAAAAGGTCCTCATATTTGAAAATTTCCATGATTTTGCTTTAGTTATACATTTCATCATATCAATCACTAATTATAGCGGCTTGAAAGCTCACAATCGCCGGAAAGGCCGGGTGTTAATGCCAATTAACCAAATTTGAGAAACTTGGTGGGTTTTAACAGATAAATGGTCAAGAGAATATGTTATATATCATATTTAAATTGGAATATTGGAAATTTTGGAGTTTTGTAAACTGGTAAGGAAGAAACAATAACAAAACAATAAAATGAAAAAAGACAAAATAAAACTTGAAAACAAATTTATACGTGGCGTGATTTACAGAGTAGCACGAGTGGGTTTGCATGCATTTAGCCATTAATTAGCATTACCAGTACAGGCAGCACAGTTGCCGAGTTAATTCCTTAGTCAAATTTTAGTTCCTTATTGGACCTCTAGATTTCGTAATTTGTGTAATAATCCTTTTTTTTATTTTTAATTTCCCCATTACATGGTTAATCTTTCTTTAATTGCTCTAACTTGGCCTAGTTACCTCTAGGTTAACGATGATATCAGCTGTTAGATTTTGTTGTTTTATTCTCGTTCCATAGTTAATATTTTTTTTTAGTTTCTCTCACTGCTCTTTTGTTGGCTTGGTTTTAGATACAATTTTTAGTTTATTATTTTATTTTTTTGAGGTGGGGAAAGCTGCCTTATTTATCGGATCAAGAGTTATGGCTCAAATGTCCCAAAATTATTTTTGCCCATGGAAATGTTGCCTAGATTATATAAATATATGAAATAAGTTGTCCTATTTTTTTAGGATAAATATCCATAATTTTTTTAATTTAGAATTTCTAGGTTAATCATGTCAATTTAACTATTATTTGATATTATTGTGCAGAGTTCACATCAGTGGGCATCAGTGTTTTAAGAAACAAAATGTGCTCGATGATCAGAGAGTGTACTGTCAAACGATTAATCGTTTTACGGTCGACTAATCTGATTTTTACGGATAATTTGACGTTCATGGTTTAACATATAAAATATTAGTAATTTATTAAAGTATATTTGCACGTTTACGAATATAATACCTATCCATTTTATTTAAAAATAATAAATAAAAAATTTAATTTATGAATTCACAAAATTGTATAATGGTTCATTAAATTTACTACCGGGTCATATCGACCAGAAAAAGACCATGTTAATACAATGATAATACATAAAAAAAGGAAAAAAAAATGACTAGTCGAAATCGGGTAATTAATCGAAAAATTGTCCGATTATATGTTTTCAACTGCAAAATAGCCTCTAATCAGATATTCGTAACGATTTGATCGTCGCCAATGACTAATCGATCAATTAGTCAGTCTAAAGAGCTCTTTTTAAAACACTGGTGGGTATATATCTTAGGATCCAAATCGGGTGCCGCGCTGTAACCAACGGACAGTCATAATTTGATTCAGAGATGTATTTTTTAAGTTTATTTGTACGAATCTCAACATAATTGAATGGTTCAGTTCTTTGCGCGCGTCATGTGCCGCGCGGCACAGCATGTGAACTCATATATCTTAGTATGTACTGTATTAATATATTAGATAAACTTTTTTCAAAAAAATATTTAAGTTTTCTTGTTGTAGATTTTAGTTTCATTCCCAAGAAAAGTTGTAAACTGTTCATCTTAAATAAAGCAATAGGCAAATTGGTGTCACTTCAAGTCTTCAATATTTCTTTTATACACAGCAAAAATTGTTTTCTTTTAATAACCCTACTGTAACTGTACTTCCCAATGATAGGAAGATTCAAGGAATGATAACTGGCGCACTTATACCGGTTTAAGTGCTAAACAAATATTAAAAAAAATACCAAAGGCTACAAAGTTTCTTTTTTTTTTTTAACTAAAAAAACGCAAGAAAAGAAGGGATGGGATTGGTCGATTGGACACACAAAATATTTTATAATCCTCTGTGCCAAGCTCTGATCCGGAACGGAACGGGATCTGGTGCTGCGCCGTACGGTGTAGCGTAGCATTTGGATCGTCCGATTTTTACTGATTGCATCAAGATAAGTGACAAAGTATAAAGACTTTTCTGATTTTCATCGCTGGCGGTCGATCCGGACTGTCCATTTGCTGTAGCGCGCTACTGCACTACAGCAGATCCGGGTCCGAATCGGGATCTGGTGCTATTATGCACGGGCATTATTAGAAATTCATATCTGCTGTTATTTCGAAGAATAATATGATTATGTTATCTTCTGATCTGATCGTCTATTTTTAATACATCGGAGTTTGTACAGTCCATCTGTATCGTTTATTTATCTGCATCGAAATATGACAATCGAAGGATAACAAAACCCTGTTATCCGCAAGAATAACAGCAGATATGGACTCGCATTATTATAGTAACGGTGAGGAGAATTTTTTTTAATGGCGTCAAATATTATTAAGTATAAGTATCACATAGGGTTAAATTTCTCTAATTAAAATTTGCCTAGTAAAATCAAGAAGTTAAATATATCAATCGCCTGTTCGAATTAATATTGTTTATTGATTTTTTTTAGTTTTGATGTACCATAAATTAATACCGCGAGTTTCCAAATTTTAATTAAACAGGTACACAATGTGATTTTATGAGATTAATGATTAGAAATTTATTATAATAGTTTATTTTATTAATGTAATACAAAGTACCTTCTGATGTAGAACATAAAGAGTTGTTATTTGAACTTTTTTCTAACTAAAATACATGTATAAATTAAAATAATGTATAAATAACGAAAGTGGTAACGATATTCTGAATAATACCTATTGATAATTGAGACATTAGGAATTTCTCTGAATTAATCTTGAATTTTGAATATTGTTTTTTTATTCATTGTCCGTAAGGTTATAACACACACACTCACAAACAAATCAGAAAATAAACTTGAAAAAAAACTCCTAAAAGTATCCTCTAGTGGGACCTGAACTCCAGACCTTCTCCATGAAAGTATTGTGTCTCACCACTACACTAGATAGGATTTGAATATTGTTGGTACCAATGACACGACGTTTATGTTATTATTGATAAATTTATGAACTTTTAAAATTTTGTGAAATGTCACTTTTGATAGGTTTATAATGCATTACGAAACATCCATTGTTTATATATTATCTACATTAAAAATAACAAAGGATTATTTATAATGGTTTAATATGACTCACAAATTTTATACCTTATCACTTATTCCTAATTCGTTAATATGCACATTTTCGCATACACTGATACACAACCACACTACCATATTATGTGGCTGCACATATCTGTCTCAGAAAATCCATACTAGACAGGCAGAAGGTGATAGAAAGGGAATGAGATCTTCTAACGCGCAACAAAAATATTGTGCGTGCTGCACAGCTAATTTCAACTTTTGATTTACATCGAGATTCGTGTAAGTTAAACTTTGTAATATCAAACTCTTGTAATCAAATTTGGGTCATCCGTAATCTACAATGCAGATAATCTGAATTGTCCGTAGCTGCTGCGCGACAGAAGAACAGCTTCCGAAAGAAAGCCGCATAATTATACTCAAGAGAGCGTGTTATTTTTTTTTTCATAGATTGAATGAGATAATTTTTTTTTTGTTTTAATTTATTCATGTTACTCATTATTGTCTAGGCACCGCACAGTGTGCACAATTGCACATAGCTCGGCCGCAAAGGTGCTTTATTCATCTCATGCGGAGGCAACAAGGCATGCATCTACGGTAAAATTAATAATTACCAAGTAGCATTTTTTTACTGGATCTTCTGTGGCGATTTCTGGTACCAAAATGCAACCCAAATCACTGACATGTGCAGAGGTTTTTGTTTTTTATTTTTTCTAGAATACAATCTACAGTATATAAAGTTATAAACACACATTTATGGTGTTAGTAATAAGCCTGTGAGAATTATAATATGTTACACAGAAGGAAACATGTAATACATTTGCAGATTTGCAGACTTGCTGATTTGTTGGTTTTTTGGTAGTGTAGTTTTTTGTGTTGCTGATCAAGGAATTAAGTGTGTCAGTGTATGTGAACTTTTTGGTAATGGTTTCTGGTAAGATAATTTCCAGATAGGTGCTGGTGCTGCACCTTTGGCAACAAAAAAGAACCACTGTGAAACTGTGTGGAATCTTTTACAAAGTCATCCAAGGAAGTTTAAGAAATTTACTTCTCTTAAAAAGAACAAGGGGAAAAGACTCAAAATTAAATTTAATATTTCCTAGCTGATAATGAACCAGGAAGAGATATTAAATTTAATTTTGAGTATAGAAGCTGCAAATAGTATACAAGCTGAAATATGATATGCAATCAAAATAAAAGGTTATATTTCATCTCAATTTTATTAAAAATAGCTTGTAAAAATTATAAATTACAATTGAATTGTGATTAGTAATTAAAATACAGGTTTAATGAGAATTTATATACCATACTAATATTAAAATACTAGAGTACATATATGGAATGAAGACTTTCCACTGAAACATAGTGATTTAAGAGAAAACATTAGTATTTCAAGTTTACCACACATTAACACTAAAAATAAAGATAATTTTCATCCTATGAATATGAAAACTCCTTCATAATAGGTTTCACTTAATTCAGTGGCGAATTCAGATACAACATGGGCACAAAATTAATACTGAGCACATTTTCTTTGTGTCAGATACTAAGCCTAGGAACATTTTAACATTTTGTATTGAATTTTTTGAATTTTTCTTGAAAATTTTATAAAATTATTAGTTTATTACATGTGTTGAAAATTAAGAGGGACACATGCTTTGGCTTCAGGGCGGATGCACATGTAACAGGGGGCAAGTGCTCTCCTGGAATTTTTTTTTCTTTAGTGTAGTATTTGTATGATTTGTCAATTTTTTTTTGCAAAATAATCATGTATATTTAAAAATCTGTGCTACTTTGCCTCCTGAAAAAATTATAAATCTTGCTCCAGACATAAATCCTGAATCCGTTCCTGTTTGACTTGTTCTCATGTAAATCTGTCCAGACTTGATTGTAGTGAACATAAAAGAAAGAGGTAAATTAATGCACCTAAGATTATCATAATTATTTCATTCAATATTATGTCATAAACATTGCAACTTACAACATTTTCTTAATTAAACTAAAGAAACGAATGAAATGAAATAAATATATATACCGATAACAAAAGGTTGTAGGGATATAAACAACTATTTGCATAATTCTTAATAAGAGTTTTGTTGGCCCCACTGGTACGAGGTGGGGCCCCACTGGTACGAGTGTTCGGAGCATGTGCCCTGGAGAGAAGGCAACCAAATGTGAGACATTTGCACTTTCCATTTGCACTGTTGTCTCCCTTTCTTTAGTTTAAACAAATCATTTTTTTCTAACATTACAAGATTTAGATTTTAAATTTTCCTATTTTGATACATAGTGTCTCACATCTCACCATTACAACTAACATGCATACCGTACATGCATGAATGTGGAATATTTGCCATGCTCTGTGGAAAGTGGAAACCAATGAATAAGTTCTTGTTTTTCATAGTGGTTTATCCTTTATTTTTTTTGAGAAAAAGATTCTTTTTGAGGGAAGTAGCTTAGCTAGCCTACTTAGATTATTCATTACAAGAATATTGTTTATATTTACATGGTTTATTGGGAAAAAAAATATGATACAAATATATATATAACACTAGACTTAGTTTCAAAATGGTTTCAGTATTAAAATAAATTAATATACAGCAACCCCCTTCTTTGCATTTTACAAATATCTGGTATTCTGGAGCCATTTACAAACATTTAGCATAGTTACTTAAGTCATAAATACGATCTTATTTTGTTTAAGACTAACATATAGTATGTTTTTTTTACCAGTCTTCTTATTACTTTTTAATATATGGACCCCTACTTAAATTCTAACATGCCATGTTTAAAATGTCTTATGCTATAGCTATATTAGCTCATGCATGCATGCTTAATAAGCTAACTTTAGCAACAATGTATCACTTTAAGGTCATGAAACAATAAACTTTGTACCATGCCTAGGTCATGCTCCCTCTAAAATGCAACTAAGGTCTCATTCACATGGTCCATAGAGATATTAAATTAACACCAATAGCTATGATGAAAGCTCTGTTTGTTCCCTCTTCGTTAAGGGGTAAAGACAAACTTTTCATCTGATTAGGTTCCAACTTTGAACAATAAATTAAATTTACTGCACAAATATATATTCCTTTTTTTGACAGAGTTAGGTACTTAGGTATGGAGATAAACATTGTTAACTGCTACTCAGTATTATGTGGTATATTCATAATCCATGAAAATTTGGGTATTATTTGTCAGTAAAGTACATGTTAGACCTTGTCTTATTGTCTATTGCATAGGGTGCAATTCTTGACAAGATAATGCAACTGTTTTTACTTTTTTTAAACACCAATTAAAATTTTCATCAAGTGGTATCATCCATCTGATCATCTAACTTTAATTTAGTTCAAATCATACGGTTGATACTGCAATTTAATTATCTGAATTGATTCCAAATCATTGATCAGGAAATGTCAGGGAATTATACTGTGGTCCATGCTAACAAAAAATTAAAAAAGAATAAGAAAAGATGCATCAAAACAAAATTAAAGCTGTATCAAAAGATTAAGAAAAGATGTATCATGAGTAAAGGAATATGTGTACAGGAAACCTAACTTTAAACGTAGTTGGAAGTAGAAAGGGTTTGAACTTTAATTCATGTTAAAACAACAAAGAGAATAGAAATTGCAATTAATTTCTCTCTTTCTAAGCATTGGGTCAGCAATAACCTGAAGCCCCTTTTATTTCATTTTCTCTCTCTACTCTTTTTTATTTCTCTCAGATGGCAATGAATAGCATGAGAGCACGAGTCACTTCCATGTGCTAATGGATCCGGTCATGTCAATTAAAGATGTTTATATACCCGATAATCCTTTCTTTTAATTTAGTTAGAGTGATAGGATAGCTAGGCACCAATTGTTAGGACCCTCATTGCAGGGGCGGTGGGTCAGCTGATCCATTCTGAAAAAAAAAATTTAAAATTGATCATGTAATTAGAAAAAAAATTCTGAAAAATAAACTTATAATTTGAATCTTTTTTAAAATATTCATGATTTTGAATCACCCTGAAAAAAAATCAAAATGTTGAACCACCCTGAAAATTTTTCTGAATTCGTCCTGCCTTATTATATGATTTTTTTAGGAGTGCATATAGCATCTTTGAAATCTGAACCGTTGGATTAGATTTCAATATATGATTGTCAATTATTGGTTCTGAACATTTTTGTATTATAAAATCAGATCCGTTAAAATCTAGTTTGACGGTCCAGATTTTGGAAATGCCTTCTGCACCCCATTGCAGACGATATCGTAACCTAATAAATCTTATCATGACATAAACTTGAATATTGAGCACAGATTTTTGTATCATGTAAAAAATGTCTAATCCCATGAACTACTAAAATGCTTCTAAGTGGAATGCAATGAATCATTTCTGGCGTCAGACATTTATTTCTCAGCTTGCAGCTGGTGAGTAGTACTGAACTTTCTGATTATGTAGTCTGTTTTCAAATTTAAAATAGCGGGTTAATTTCCAAACCGGATTCGTCACGCATCGACCCGTATCCGATAAGATCCAATAGCAATTCTCTCTATACTCTTTATAGGTTGAAACTCTTGGCTCAATGATGGTCCCAAGCTCCATATAAAGCACACAAGCTTTGGCTTTAAAGAAATAAAGAGGACTTTAATTTGCCTCATATATCATGGAACAAAATCATTTCATTCCTCCGTCATCCCCTTATACAAACTGCATCATTTTGCCTCCTTCATCACTCTTTTTTCATTCCCTTTGCCTCCTTATATTTTCATTTTTATGTTTATCCCTCTTTCTTTTTCTTTCTTTTTTATATTGTCCAAGTGATAATCTTAAAAACCAAGAATCTAGCTTTTGTTTTATGTACATGAGAGCCAGGATTTTCCATGGTTGTAAAATTGTGCTTATATGTGTGCTTGTAGCAGTAGCCGAGTATGACATGTCGATTTTTTTTTATTTGGATAATATGAAGGTCAAATCTTCTAATTTAATTATTTACAAGAGACCTTCTAGCTGAATATCGAAAATCTACTCATAAAATGAAATCTAGAAGTGCAATGAAGTGATTGTAATATATGACGTACACTATCACAAAAAAGGACTTTAGTATCATCTACTTATTAGTGAATTATAATGATATTCAAAATTAAAAACACTCTATGTCATTAACTCCGAATATTAACTAAAAATCCGATATTAAAAGACAGCAACTATAAGAAAAATCTGGTGTTAAAAGTAACTTTTAACATCATATTTTTAGTACCAATCGTGTTAAAGGTTTTAACACCGATTTTTTTAAATAAATCGGTATTAGATATTCGTATTTAGGAAACTCGTGCCTCCAGCGCATTTTTCTGTTTCTCCCTCATCTCTCTCTCTCCCTCTCTCTCTCTCTCTATATATATATAGAGAGAGAGATAAATGCTATGATGCACTACGAAGTCATGATTAGTTTTGCCATCACACTCAAATTTTAAACAAGAAAATTTGAAACAATCGATCCAAGCCGTTCATTGTGATCTCCATATTGAAATCTCACTAGAGACCAAAATTTTCATTTTTTTGAGTTTTTTTACTATTTTTTATAGTGATATCAAATTTGTTGACATAATGATTTCTGAACAATCCAATATGACTGATTTAGCACTCCTCTAAAAATTAGTAAATAAATTATAATAATGAAAATTTTGGTTTATAGTAAGATGCAATATGGAGAACACATTGAACGATTTGGATTGGATGTTTAAATTTTAAAATTTAAAATTTGAGCGTAATGCAAAAACTAATATTTGCTTCGTAATGCACCATATCATTTCTCTCTCTCTCTCTCTCTCTCTCTCTATATATATATATATATATATATATATATATATATATATATATATATTGTTCTTCTTCTTCGAAGCTAGCCGCCATTATTGTTCTTCTTCTTCTTTGTAAAAAATGATGAGATTTGAACAGAGGGGATCTGGAGAAGCGATAGGCCATAATTGTTCTTCTCTCTATATCAGATGCAAACACCGGTTTCTTCATTGTTGTTCATTTAATCTTCTAATTTAATTTTTGAATCGTGTTGTAGATTTCTTCTCTATTTTTTATTCTTTTTATATATTAGATCTTGTCCTATTTATTTATTTATCTCTATTTTTTGTTCTATTTTACTTTTTAGTTTTAATTAATCTTCTTTTTTTTGTTTTCTTGTTTTGAAATTGAATTTGACGCTGTCAGATTCTCTTTTCATCCATTATACGTCCTGCAACCGACTGTCATGTTGCAGACGTATAGTTTTTTTATATAATTTTTAACACCAATTTTTTTATTTAATTTTTAACACCAATTTTTTATTAATAAAAAACTGGCGTTAAAAGTCAAGGATCTAACGCCGGTTGGTAAATTTTTTAGTGTCCCCCTCTATGCCGGTAAAAGAAATTGAGAAAAAAAACCCCTAAATAAACAAGAATAAAGCTCATTTTTGTAGTAGTGATAATTCATTTTTGGAGACTAGTTATGAATTTTGATAGACGTATAATCACCCTTATATGTTAGAATGGTAATAATAATGTATTGAGTTGTGTTGTGCTTGGCAACTTTCTTGATTTGATAATTTGCAAAACAACATGCAATTTAACAATCTTCACAACAACAAAAAAGACTTTAATACTGGTTGAAAAATCACTTCTATACAGGTTAAGGCAACCAAGATAGAAGGGGAGGGGCACAAAAAGTTTTAATCAACGGGTATTAAATGTAGGCTTTTAATATCGGGTCTTTACTAACAACCAATGTCACCCTTTTATATCGATTTTTCATCACAATCAGTATTAAATATCTCCTTTTATATCACGGTTTGTTCATAACAACCGATAAAAAGTATTAAAAAATGAAAAATTTGAAATCTGCAGCCAACCTGGCATGAACCATCTAATTTTTTTGCTGCAGATTTGTCTTGAACTAGCCAACTTTTTGAAAGAAATTAAACTCATGAACTAAATTTGTTCCTTTTTTAACATCTCAAATAGTGACTAATTTGATATAAATGAAAATTTATGGATCAATTTGCTTTTTTAAATTAAGATCGAAGGTTTATTTTTGTTCTTTTGAAAAATTTGCGTACCAAATTGGTGCAAAATTTAATTCAAGAAGAAATTTATTTATTTTAGAAATTAAAAAACAAAAATATGAAGCTTCTAAAAAAACGAACTATGAATGAGATAGACGGATTGGAGGGATGGTGGAGTGGAAATGAAGCTTCTATGTTTATTGCATTATCATTCTTATGTTTTTCTTCCTTACTCTCAGTAGTAAAGGTTACATTGTCGCTTTCATGGTTTAGAATTCATCTCTTGTCAATAATTTTTTACAATTCAAGCAGATTCATGTAATTGACAATACAATTTTTTTTCAAAAAGAAAAATTAATACAATTAAGACGAAAAACAAGAGTATCTAATCTTTGACAAATTTTAGTGGTGTCACAATTTACATAATTTTAACACAATAGTCTACCTCATTCCTAGTTTTTTTTTTTTTTTTTTGAGAAGCTTCAATTTTGTACTCTATTCATGAAATTATTGCCATATCTTTTGGTAACTCTATCATTGCTAAGCACTACGAAGAAAATGAACAAATCGAAAGAACAAAACTTAAGCAATTAGGAGATTATCAACTCACTTCCAAGCCTGTTGCTTTTTCGACCTAAAACTCCAACTAATTCAACTCGAGTCAACAAATGAAGTCAAGTGGAGGTCTCACACAAATGATGACTATCGAAGTATCTAAAGACGAGTTCTTTCTTTTCAAGCTTATTCAAGAGAGTCTCAACTTTGAGAAGAAAATGAATAGAAAGCGTTGAGTCGAAAATAAGAGAGTAGTATGCGTTGGTTACCACAAGAAGGGTCATTCTCTTACCTCTTGTTTTACTCCATTTACCTCCCTGATGAATCACAATGTAGGTCAAGAAAGCCGACTCAAGATGAAAGGCAATGTATTTAGAGAAAAGAAGAAGGCTCTAAATGCTATTTGAATGTTGACTCCAATTTAAGTGATAATGAAGAAAATTATACTAGGAGCTCAGATGAGTCAAGTTTAGCACTTATGGCGATCGATAATAAAGGATCAACAAATAAGAAGTGAGATGATATTCTAGCTAAAATCGAGAAATTCATCAAAGAGAGAGGAATAACTGATCAATCTACACATAAAGTTATACGAGATTTGGCAAAACTTAAAGCGGATCAAGCTAATACAAAACTCACTACAAATGAAGATAGTGAGGTAAATCTAGCTAGACCTATTATAGACAAAAGATAGAAATAAATGATATCTTATGTAGTAATACAACCTCTAATGATATCTTTAAAATGAAATGTTTAATTGACTTTTACAACCAAGATATAATTTAAAAAATGCACTTATTCAAGAGTTAAAAATCAAATATTTGTTAACTAAAGACAAGAATTAATGTGTATGATTATCAAAGGAAGGTACGACCACTTAATGAGAATGTTGTAAACCAAAAACTACATAACAAATTTGGATTGAAATTTAACAAACAAATGACCAAATTCAAATCTAGAAAGAGAAAATTCTTGAAGAACCGTAAAACTCAAAAACCAAAAGATAATAAAAAATACAAAATATATATCTACACAAAAAAGAAAGTATGCTTATAATAAAATAGAGTTCTAAAAAGACTCGCCCGGATCTACCCGTCCGTGGATCCGCCCGTACTCGATCCGTGCCCGACCCGCCCCGTGGTCCAGATCCGACCTGACTCGTGGTTGGCGGAACCACGGATCTAGCACGGGTCGGGTAGGCCCAAAATCTCCAGACCTGTGCCCACCCGGATCCGTGCCCGACCCGCCCCAGGACCCAACCCGTGAAACCATGCAGAAATTAAAAAAAATACAAAAAATTCAAAAATAATAATAAATTCAAAAAATTCAGAAAAAATTGAAAAAATATATATATATTAAAATAATGTGCAGTTTTAAATTCAAAAATTCGAAAAAAATTAAAAAAATCAAAAAATGGACGGATCCGAACCCGACCCGACCCGCCTGGACCCGCCCGAGTTTATCACAGATCGGATTGGGGGTTTTGGGTTCGGACCCATGGAGACCCGCCCCGTTGAACCCATGGACCCGTCGTACTCTTGGATTCGTGGATCCGGACGGATCGGATCCACGGGTACCTGACCCGCCCCGTCTTTAATTCACTATAATAAAACAAATAACAAAAAAATAAGAAAATTACTTCCAGATCGCATGATAAAATAACATAAAAATAATACAAGGTCAAAAAGAATATGTAGAATTTTTTAAGAAAACTTTTTATCAAATCTTTGTCAAAAGTAAAAATGAGAAGTATGACGTTTCAATTGGTGAAACTTGTAGCAATTGTACTGATGACATGTATAACATTTCTTCTAGCAAATTAAAATTTATTTCAGTTATTAGGAGTACTAATATCTCCATCTAATCAATTGAGGTTGGAACTTCTCATATTTATATGAAAAGGGTACTTAACTGGGGAGGGGTATAAAAGCTATCTTTTGAAATGCTAATCAACTTCTGAGTTGGTTCGAAATAGTTTCTAGTATCAGTAAACCAATATAACGGTTTATAAATTGATATATTGAGTAATCAAACGATATAACGATGTACTTATCGTTATATCGATTGTATAAACGATATATTGATTTTCTAGAAAACACTATAATGATTTTTGCAATCAGAATTATTTCTTTACTATGCATATATAATTATTTCTAGAATTATTTCTTCTTTCAAAGAAAGCATTCGGATTATTTATAGTAGATGTTCACATCACAAGACATGTAAAAAAGATAACTTTAAAATCATAGAACCATATGTTGGTAGACTTGTTTGGGTGTAGTCAGAATAAAATTATCGAAATTGGTACAATTGGAAATGACCAACTAATAAATTTCCAATTTATATCTTGTAGAATGCTTGAAATATAATCTCTTGAGTGTAAGTAATCTTGGTGACCATGGATACCACATCACCTTTGACTTGAACTCATGCCAATTGATTGAAATTGCTAGTAACAAAGTTGTATATAATAGTAAAAAAATGAAGAATATATATTGTCTACAATCAGACTATTTTAAGACTAGTGAACTTTGTTTGAATGCCATAGACTCTTCATCTTCACTATGGCATAAGAGACTCGGTCATGTCTCGATTGAATCATTGAAAATAATTGTCAAATTGGAATTAGTTAAATGATTACCAACTCATAAAATGGAACTTAATGGACTTTGTGATGCATGCCCCAAAGAAAAACATGCAAAATCAAGTTTCAGAACCAAGAAAATTATGTCTACTACTTAAACACTTGAACTTCTTCACTTAGATTTTTTGAACCAATTAATGTTCTAAGTTTATCTAGAAAAAGATGTGTTTGTAATTGTCGATGATTATAGTAGATATACTTGGACAATTTTTCTTGCTAACAAGGATGCGACTTTTGATTAGTTTGTTGAATTTTGTACCCAAGTTGAAAATGATAAAAGAGCAAAAAGAGTCAAAATTAGAAGCGACAATGGATGCGAGTTTGTAAATGTGAACTTTGATGAGTTTTGCTCCATGGAAGATTACCATCATGAGTATTGTACACCATGTAATCCTCAAGAAATGATGTAGTATAAAGGAAAAATAGAATCTTACAAGAACTTGCTCGAATCATGTTAAATGATCAACATCTTTCTAAATACCTATGAGCCAAAGCCGTGAATACATTGTGTAAGGTGGTAAATAGGCTAACCTTAGACTTATATTGAAGAAGACACCTTATGAACTTTGGAATGAATGTAAACCAAACATATACTACTTTGGAGTATTTAGTTCAAAATGCTTTTTACTATATGAATCTTCAAAGGTAGTCAAGTTTGATCTAAAAACAATTGAAGGTGTGTTTGCTGGGTACTCTAATTATTGCAAGGCGTATAGAGTTTTTTTTTACCATATTCTATGATTATTGTTGAATCTATTCATGTAAAATTTGATGAAAATACTAATGATATGGTCAAAAAAGATATTGAGAATGTAGATACATATGAAGATAATACATCTGGAGGTTCACAAGATGATCAAGAAAGTGATACTATTCAAGTAGACAATGCCTCAAATGGAGATGGTCATGAGAAAAGAAATACCTTAAATGAAGATATGCAATATAATGTACATCAGTTGTCACTTCCAACTTTTCAAACACCCGAGATGTTAAGAGAAGTTAATTCACATTATATTTCTAATGTTATGGAAGACCCTAGAGATGATATAAAAACTAGGTCTCAAATTAATCAAATATATATCACATTCCACCTTTGTATCTCAATTGGAACAAATTTGTTTTAAAGAAGTCAACTTGGACCAAAATTAAATTATTACAATACAAGAAGAATTACAATAATTTGAAAGAAAAAGTATGCGAATTGGTACCTGGACCAATTAATCGTGATACAATTGATACAAAATATATTTATTAGAAAAAAACGATGAAATGAGTATATTGTGAGAAACAAAGCTAGATTAGTAGCACAAGGATATACACAATAAGAAGGTATTGTCTTTCAAGAAACCTTTGCTTCGATTGCTAGGTTAGAATCAATTTGTATGTTATTAGCTTATTTCTCATTTAAGGAATTTACCCATTATCAAATGAATGTCAAGAGTGCATTCTTAAATGGTTATAAAAATAAGGAGGTATATGTTCATCAACCTCAAGGTTGTTTATCAAAATTTTCGAAATCATGTATTTAAACTTACCAAGATATTATATGGATTGAAATAAGCTCATGAGTTGGTATGATAGATTGAGTACTTTTCTTATTGACAATGACTTTATAAGAGATATAAGGATGTAATTTTCTTTACTGAGAAGAAAGACAATGATATTCTTCTTGTGCAAATTTATGTTGATGACATCATTTTTTGTTTAACTTACCGACTTGTGTCGAACATTTTTCCTCTCTTATGCATAGTGAGTTTGAGAAGAGTTTAGTTGGTGAATTCTAGTTATTCCTAGGCCTTCAAGTGAAGCAAACTAAAGATGGTATATTTATCAATCAAGAGAAGTATGCAAGAGATCTTGTCAAGAAGTCCAATTTAGATGATTGTAAGTCTAACAAGACAACAATGACAACAAATGTACTTCTTTATTCGAACAAGGAAGGCAATGGCGTGAACTTGTCTACTTATCGAGCTATGATATGTAGTCTCTTATATTTAACGGCTAATAGACTAGATATTATGCATGTCATTTGTTTTTGTGTCTGATTTCAATTCAAACCAAAAAAAATCTCACCTTAAAGCTACCAAAAGAGTCTTGAAATATGTTAAAAGTACACTTAGTCTTGGTCTTTGGTATGGTAAGAATTCGAACTTTAATTTGATAGCCTATACTATGTAGATTTTTTCGGTGATCGCATCGATCGAAAAAACACTAGTGACACATGCCAATTCTTAGGAAATACTTTAATATCATGGTCTAGCCAAAAGCAAACTTCGATAGCTTTATCAACCGCGAATGCCAAATATGTGATGCCAAGTAGTTTTTGTTACACAAGCGCTATGGATGATATAATCTTTGAAAGACTATAATTTTTTATTGACCAAAATACCAATTATGTGTAATAGTACTAGTGCTATCATGATGTCCAAATATTCCGATCTACATGCTCATACCAAGCATGTCAAAGTAAGACATCACTTCATTAGTGACCATGTTGAAAATGGAAACATAATACTTGAATATGTGGACACAACTTCTCAAATTGTGAATATCTTGACAAAGCTCATTGATACTAACCAATTACTTACCTTCCGATTTAAACTTGGTATGCTTGATTTCAAAGATAACTCACCTTTCTTTGTTTGTGAGGGACCTATATGCTCATATCTAGGGGAGCTTCATGCCCATATTAAGGGGAGCATTTTGGACAAGATTTTCAATTATATATCTTTTTGATCAATTCTCAAAAAGGGGGAGAATATCAATAATACTGCATATGTATCTTACATATGCTTGTAAGAGCACTCTTATGTTTTGCAAATTTTCAAAATGAAGAGATTGTTGTACTTAGCAACTTTCTTGGTTTAACAATTTGCAAAACAACATACAATTTAACAAGATTGTCGTAAGAAAATGTGTAGGTACATAAGGCAAAAGCAAGGCAAGGCATAAGGCAAAGCAATTTGGAGTTTTGGAGCACTACAACTTGATGCATGAAAGAATAAAATAGTTTTTATCTATTTTATGTTTTATTTCCTAGCATTTCGGTTTGAGAATCAAGCTAATAAGTCAAAAATGCATACAACAGTCAAATCGATATATCGATATAGGCAAGAGTTAGTCAATTTGGCTAAGTACACAACAGACTGAGAGGTCCATTTTCAGAGTTATAAGACAAATGATATATCAATATGAGGTAGCACGTTTGTTGTGAGGGTCACTTAATACTTGAATGATCGTTTTTGGTAAGATTCATGGTAGCTCATTTGTTGTGAGGGTCACTAGATTCGAATTTGTAAACAGTTGTTAAGTGAATTTATGATCCGGAGGTGGAAATGAGAACTCATGGAAGTAGACAAGTTCAATGGTGCAATCAATAAATCATGTTGTATACTGTGTCACTTGACTCTCTCTTTTTCTATTCATTATATTTCTTGCAATTTTGTGTGTTCTTATTTGTTAGAACTTGGACAAATTAAATTGTGACCAAATAAAAATATTTGTAGTGATTCTTGATTACTTGTACTTTCACTATAGAAATTGTGCTTAGTCCTAATTTTCAATAAGTTATAGTTATATCTCTTTTCACTTATTATTATGACATGTGCCACCGTGAGTTCTCATAAAAATGTTCCAAATGTTATAAGTGATATAAAGGAAATAAGTCGAAAATCAAGAAACACCCTACATTTATTTATTTATGATATGGATTATTGTGATTTGTAAAATATGTGTTTTGTGATTTTAGATCATTAGATTTGTTGTCAAATTATATTAATTACAAAATGTTCAAAATTTAAAAGTTCAAAATCACAAATCACATTCTTTGCAAATCAAGATAACCCATCTTTTTATTTATCTATCTATCTATCTATCTACAATTTCATTGCCCTTCTTGGGAAATATGTACATTTGAGGGTCACCTAACACACTAATTTTTTTTCTAGCATTGGAATTTCAGATATAGGAAATTGAGGGAATGTAATACTATATTTCATCGTGCTGGTCTGATTACTATATATTTTTTATATTTTATTTTGTAGTTGTGCCAATTTCATACATCATCAAAAGATTTGTGATGCAATTTCTAAAATAAAAAAGAGACAACACTCGAGCTAGAACTTCAAATTTTGAAGTGCTAAAAAAAAGCAACATGACACTTCCATAGGAACATTGATATTTGATAAGACATCATAAGATATTATCACTTTTTATATAGTTTTTCTTTTCTCTTATTTTTCTAATTTCCTTTTCCCTTGATGATTACCAAGTTTATCATGAATGCACACAACTAAAGAAGATCAGGTGCAGGAAACCAATTTTGATTAATCAATTTAAAATGTAATCCGATTGGAAACAGCCCTTTTATTAATGTTCTCACTATGCATTCTCCAGAAAAGAAGAGATTGTGCTCATTTAATCATTTTTTGCTTTAAAAGGCAGCGTTTGTTGACTTGCACTCAATCAGCTTGCATCACTACGGGGACAATCTTGCAAAGCAGGAAAATTTTCATAAAAGGTCGAAGAACGGGTCGAAATACATGTAATGATCTAGTATTTAAAAAATCATAAATGGCTGGAGCGCTAGTATTATTCGCGTCTTTATATTTCATCCATTATTTTATTATTTTCTCGATTTTCTTCAATTTGGGTTCCACTTTGCTGCAGAATTGATCGTCCAGTAGGGACACTACTAACAGTAGTTAGTAGTGCCCCTAGTATCCATTTAATTTTTGTTTAAGCTTAATAATAATAATAATTTTATTATAAAAATAATAATAATGATAATAATTAAAAATAATAATAATTATAATAATAATTATAATACACTTGATTAAGCATAATATTATATTACACTTGATAAAAATGTATAATAATAGTAAAAATAAGTACAACAAATACAATTATACGTATAACAAAAAATAATAAAAACAATAACTATAATAAAAACAAGTATAATAAAAACAGTAAGTATGATAAATAATAAAAATAATAAGTACAATTAAAGAGAAAAACATAGGTACCACTCAATCTGTATCGTTTGACTGCATTAAGATTCGCACCATATATTCCAATCAAATGGTACATATTAAGTGGAGTACCTAAGGAGCACCTATTTAGGTGTACCTAAATTTTTTCTATAATAAAATTAAAAATAATAATAAAATAATAAAAGTAATAAGTATAATTAATACAATAATAAGTAATAATTATTATAACAATAATAAAATTAATGAAAATAGAGAACGTAAAAATAAAAAATTAATAGTAAAAAAATAATGACAATATAAAATTAATAGCAATATTACTAGTTCAAAACATATGAACAAAAGTCTTCTTGAAAAAAAAATTGAAAGTAGTTTAAGTACAATTATTGATGTAGAGTTAACGAGAAATATGAATGGTCTAGTGGTGGGATGCAGTTGCTAGGGATGCTTGGTTTGAAATGGGTTGTATTTGAATCCCATTAGGCATTTTTTCCAAGAATATTAGGGGGCTACTACTAGTCGCGCTCTAAACTAGTGATTTGCTTCTCAAAGAACCCGAGTGCTCCCAGTTTTAATTATTTTTTGGGCGCTACTATTATTTGTGCCCATGTTTTTTCCTTCTACAATAATTTGCCCCTAACTTTCTCCTAACTTGAGAAGTTGGGCCTACGATGCATTGAAATGAATTCCTTAGGGACGATACTAATAGTCGCACTCCTAAGCAATATTTTCTGTTTTAACTCGTTACTTCTCTCTCCTCATTATTTTCTTTCTTCTAATCCTCAACGACCTTCTTCTTTCTCCTCATTCAACCTCTCCCTACTCCAAACCCTACATTCTCTTCACTCCGCACCTCGACCAATCTTCTCCTTCTCTCCTTTTGGTCATATGATTTGAACTAGAAATATTGCTATTAATTTTATTACAGTTATTATTATTTAATTATAATCATTATTGTTATTATTATTGTTAGTATTTTTATATTATTATTTTAATTATTATCATTATTATTATAATTATTATCGTTAGTATTATTACTATTGTTATTGTTATTGTTATTATTATTATTATTCACTTTTAATTATTGTTGTTGTTGTTATTATTAGTATGTTATTATTATTATTATTATTAAAATGAAACCTAACGCTCCTACTAGACGATCAATTCTACAGCGAAATGAGATCCAAACAGGAGAAAACATATGAAAATAATAAAATAATAGAAGAAAGTTAGGGGAGTGATTAATAGTACCATCTCCGACTATTTGTAAAAAATAAAAAATTCTGGATCATTACATGTAATTCAGCCCATTCTTCGGTCCTTTATGAAAATTTTCATGCAAAGCATGTACAAAGGATTTATGTTCACCTCCATTCCGATATGAAATGGAGACAATGTCAACTTTTTCATTCATATTGTCAAATACTTTATTCTCTGAGGGTAATTTACTTGCCACATATATAGTAATAATTATAAATAAAGCATCTTTTTTTTCTGAAACTAATATATAAAACAACATCGTATTAATTTAAAATGGATATCTCCATGAAGGACTTAAATGGATAAGATGGTTGTTGAATGAAAAGCTAGTGGGACAAATGTGATGCAAGCTGATCATGAGCTTTAATCACCCATGGAGGAATCTAATGGAGAAAAGGAGATGGAAAAAGAGAGAAGAAATGGGCCAAATGGCATGCATTGACATATTGACAGTTTTTTCTCTTTAAATCTATTGCATATATATACTTTAATCATTGCTTACCATATGTTTGGCAAACAGCATGAGAATTCCATGTGAGTGCTTCAGTTCTCATTCATAGAGTGTGCCATGCAAACATTGTTATTCATTGCAAAAGTTTGAAAATTACACACCCATAGATATGAATTAAAGCAGAAGGAATGTATTGAACGGTGTCAGATAAAAATCAGAGAATGCTAGGAGAATGTTTACTAAATGGAAGGCATGATGGAGAAAGTAGCATGATTAGCACACACCATTTTCATCAGATACTATGTACATTTTTGTTAAAATATTTAGCCTCACATATATATAACTCAGATAGATACGATTTGTATTGTCTTTTAAGCATCCCTGAAAATTCTACTTGATCATCATATAATAGAAAGAGAGACTACTTTCAAACTTTGAAGTATATTTAATCTGTTTCAATCTAAGCCTAAACATATCAGTTTTTTTTTTGTTTCTTTCTTTCCAATCAGCAATCTTAAGTTCTTAACTAATGAACATACTTCAACCAATCTTCATAAATTTGTTTTGTTGAAAGTTGATAGAAACCAAACCCAAAAGAAGAAAACCTAAAGAAGAGGCCCAATTAAGTGAATGCATGGTTTTTTTTTCAATTTTCTAATAGAAGCCCGTGTGATCAAATTGTGTTTCCAACTGTATACAGTATACTGGTATATCTGCTGAGTCTATAGTCCATTTTCTTTCTAACTCGCGCAGCTGGAGATAGCCTACTACATGTTCAGTTGACATTCCACAAATTGATTTGCTAAGTCTATACTGGAAAAAGAAGTTCAATTATTCTTGGGAGGAGCTTTCAGATATATAGTGTCTTAGGCTCTTAGCAAAGGTGACAACTGATGTATTAAATAACTAATGAAGTACTTCAATAGTTCGTTTTTCATGCATTTTTATGTGATGCATATTGTTTGCTACAGAGAAGCATGCTTCATCCTTCTCAACATTATCACACCAAGCTATATATTCACTTCGTATATTTCTCCTCCATATTGGTTGTTTGTATGATGGGATCTTAAAAAGAAAAAGCTAGAATTAGATTTATATTAGATTGATGGGTCCATATTTTTTACAAGTAAAATCAGAAAGAACAACAAATTCAGGGAAAGGGTAAAAGTGTCCACTGCATAATTGAGTTTGAGTCTGATTTTAATTGGCTTCTTTTAATTCAAGTTGAGATGATTGGAAAATATCATGAAAATCCTTTAATAAATAGGTAAATATCTAATTTAATATTTAGACTGGATTTTGCGGCAAAAGAAGAATGAATTGCACAAAACATTAACGAGGTGATTTCCTCTTCAATTGTATGCAATTTCTAGGAGAGTTTTGTCTAAATGAAGAATTTTCTCCATTTTTGATCAGATGATCTAAATAGTATTTTAACTTATAAATTTGTTGTACAAGGTTTAGCTGATTATAACATTAATCACCTGAATAGAAGTTTACATGCTAAATATTTATAAATTCAAAATGATTATGGCTTTAATAATAACATAGTAAATAAGAAGTTGTGTATTGTTTCCTCTTACGAGTAAAGGTATCTAGCTAGTACAAAATAACTACATTAATTATTAATTAGAAAATTTGTACAATTTTATACATAATTGAAGATTCTGTAGGTATTTAGTTATCAAAACTGTGATCGATAATTATTCAGTAATTCAGCAAATTAACTACGATAACTCATTTGAAAAAGTCAGAAGAAAACTCAGTAAGTCAGTTTCTACTTTTCTATTACTAATTCATAATCAAAAGCAAGTAACAAGTGAGCACGAAATGGAAAATTTTCAAGTAAATCATAATTTTGCTTGGTCAGACGGTGCAAGTTAATTGTTGAAGGCTAAAATGAAGTTTGGAGTGATGATTTCAGAATTTTAGAATTGGGCCATAAATAATTTTGACAATGCTAGCTAGGCCCAACAATTTAACTTAGTTTAAACGAATTTCGTGGAGAAGGCTAATCTGGAAAAGATTGGAGATAAATTATTAAATTACAGGCGAAATACTTTGGGAAATAAAGTGGAAACACTTTGCTAAAATGTCTTCCTCCATTATAAGAGAAGTCCCTTTCACTAAAAAGTTGTATATGACACGTCCTCATGATGATTTTAATTGATATTTTGTGTACCTATTATATGGAATACAAATTACTTCTTTTTTGCAAAATACTTTAAGTACATTATTCTACATACAACTTAGATATTTCAATCTTAATACATTAAAATGGTATAAATTGATTGAAGTATCTGAAATTTCTAAAATGATGTATTTTTGCATATTTGTACATGCACATTGACATTATTTAATTATTACCTCATTATCTCATCACTTAATTAGTGGGCCTTTATCTAGCTAATATCTAGCAATTATATATTATAATAGTGGTCATTATCAAGTAGACGTGCATTTATTAAATATCAACATATCATAGCATGCACAAATCAACTTTGATATCGAAAGCCAACTTTGTCTGCTATATATTGCAAATTGTTGTATTTGATGACATTTTTATCTGTCAATAATTAGCGCACAAAATGTTTCGACTCGGGATCGGCTCGGAGCTCGTTTGGGATCGGTTCGAAATTTTTTTATGAGTTAATATATCATTTCCTACTTCATGTTCTTATTTCGCGTCTCCCGCTACGTGACAAACAGTTACGTGATACAGTATAAATACTTGTAATATTTAATATAAAGACTTTCATGTTAAAATGGAAACTGTCAAATAAAGTATTAGCGGAGACAAACAGTTACGTAATACAGTAATAAAACTTGTAACATTTAATATAAAGACTTTCATGTTAAAAGGAAGACTGTCAAATAAAATATTATGTGTATATTTCCTGAGAAATGAAGACTGTCAAAAATATAAAGACTTCGAATGTTAATTATATTTGTTTGATTTTTGTTCCCCACTTTTAGCGAGTCAACTAGACTCAGCTAGTATATTTTATGAGTCATATTTGTTCGTCTCAAATTGAACTATTAGAAGTTTTAGAACACAATCACTACAACATAAACTTATCTCTCATTTTATATTTAGAAGGAATCAAATGTCTATGATTTTGATAGTTTCATCGGTGTATATGAAACTAAATTTTAATTAAAAAAATTTTAATCATTAATAATTACAACTAATTTGATTGTGTATTTCATATATATGTGTATATATATAGAATCTGGTTACGGTGATATGCATAGTTAGTGAGCATTCGTGCTATGCGTTTTTTTCTTCGCTTGATTGTTTTAATCAACACCAATTTAAGTTGCCTAATAAATTCTTCATATTGAAATCTAGTAGGGAACCAAATTTTGTGATTTTTAGAGGTTTCTAGCTATTTTTTATATATTTTTTAATAGTCCTATTTAATATTAAAAAAAGATCTCTTCAAGACTGTTTTTAAAAAATATTTAAAAAATAGCTAGAAACCTTTAAAAATCACAAAATTTGGTTTCCTACTAGATTTCAATATGAAAAATTTATTGGACAACTTAAATTGGTGTTGATTAAAGCAATCCGACTAAAACAAATGCATAGCACGAATGCTTACTAACTATGCATATCACCATAGCCAGATTCTCTCTCTCTCTATATATATATATATATATATATTCAATGTCAAACTTTTTCCCTGCAAATAACATAACTAGAAAAAAAGATTAGCCTACTCTCCTTTTTAATCAAAGTTGCGCCGATTTGAAAGATGAATTTGAGAAACTTAGAAGACCTATCCTTCATTAGTCGTTAACAATCACTCATACATGTCATGCTAATAAACAGAGTGTTTTATGGACAAAATGAGTTAGACACTATTGGACATTTATAGAGTGGACTATTTCTTGGTCTTAGTTAAAGTTCAGTCCATGTCCAATTAATAAAGCTGAACTGGACTAATTGAGAATAAATTATGGATTAATTGTGGACTAATTGAGGTCCCAATGTGAGATTAAATGAAAATATATTAAAACATTCCAATAGATCAACCAAGTACTCTCTTTTTCATATAGAGAAAACTAAGTTATTCGCATAAAAAAAATCTAAGTTATTCAATACAGTGATGAAAAAGTTTTCATTTAAAGATGATTGTGCACTGTGGTAACCAGAATCATGTCCGCATGATTAGCTTATGAATAAATAATAAACATTATTCGGTTATAAGATGAACTAACATAAACTGAATATTAATCCATACTTATGAGGCTTGATTTAATCATGTATTTTAACTTCTCATCAACGAGCTGAACTGAACATGAACTGAAACTCATCCATTAACCGTTCTATTGCCATTTGAAAGTAATACTATATCCTTTCAATTACGGGATAAGATAGGGAAAGATGAACAATCATATATCTAGAGAAAAAGTGAGAATTTGCTTTTGACTTTAACAATTGAACTTGTTAAACCACCAATATGTCTCCTTCCATCTGCAAGGAGGGAATGAATCTTTCTCTTTCTCTTTCTCTTTCTCTCTCTCTCTAATTACAAGCTTTCTTTGTTCTCTCTTTTTCCTCGCCGAAATACCATTGTCGTATATACAACTGTAGTTTGTATGTGGTGCTCATATATTCATACTTGGAGTTGGAAGGGAATATAATTTGAGAATAGAAAGGGACATTGCAAACCCAATTATTTGTCATTTTATACAACAAATTCAAGCAAAATGATCGTGCTACAGCGTCGTATCCTATCCGCACAGTAATTGCTACAGTACCAACACACAAAACTGTCCATTTCTTTTTTTAGAATAGCTGTCCATTCCAGGCAATACGAATTCGATGCGTAAGGATGTACAGAAAAACCATCAACCGCCCAACCCATTTAATCCGACCGACAGGACTCATATTTTATCGAGTTGAGGTATGATCATGTTGGATACGAATTTTGATCTCATAAACCCGTTTTTATGGGTTGGATTAAAAATTTGCTCTACATAATCCTTCTAAACTGAACTCGAGTAATGATTACTAAAATGCTATGTTTATTTTTCTTTCTTCACATTTACACATTATTTACTCTTAATTTATTATTGAAGCAATTGTGAAAATTTAAGGTTAAAGATAAATAATCCTAAAGCCAAAACTTCATATGATTATCAAATTTGAGATAAATTTAATTTTTTATTCCTCATGACATATTTCGTGATTACTGTTGGAAAAAAAATTAAAATCAAATTTAGAACCTTTGAAATACTTAAACGTTGTTACCTTTTGTTTCATGTATGTTATATTTTTATTATGTTTTTTAATCATTATATATGCTTAGTCATTTTTATTTAATTTTCCTTATCATTTTTATTTATGCACAAACAAAATTATAATCCGTAAAATTTGTATATAAAAAATATGAGTTGAATTAGATAACTGGCGGATTAAAAGAATATTATTAAACCGGTACGATTGGATTGGATTGAAATTTTGACAAAAATTCATTAACCCGTTCGTTGTACATCCTAGTGATGCGGGTTCCTGTGAAAATAAATTCCTATGAATATTAGCTCAAAGCTACGCAATATGTGAAAAAAAAAAAGTTTATGCAATTCGTGAGTTATTTATGATACTAGGTATAATAATTAATGTTTTCAGCAAAAATTTTGCTGCTGAGGAAGAAATACATACGGCTCCATCTGTATGTAAATTTCATTCCTTAGTTATTTGTATGAGATTCATTAACAACCCAAAGCCTTTATATTGAAAATAGCATGTAATTTGTACATTACTATCGTTATAATTATTTCTGGGGTTTTGCTCCAATACTCTCATCTAAATATTTTCTCTAACTTTTATTATAAACCGTTGATTTCATGAATCCAACGAATCTGATTAAACTAATTACTTAACCAGCCGGTTTCTAAGTTGGACATCCGGTCACCAACCAGAGAAATTACCGGTTGTATCACCTAGCAACCGGTCACTTTTTTTTCGGAAGGACATTTTTGTAATGAAATTTCATTCCGTTCTCGTCTCTTTCGACTTTCTCAAAACCAGTAAACCACATCTCGGCTCCCGTTCTTTTCCTCTCTCTCCACGATAAAACCCTAAACCCGTCTCCGCCCCCCATCTCTCCTTTCTCATCTCCACCTATTCAATCTTTCCTCCAATTTTGAAGTTGTTACTAATATATCGGAAGAGATAGTGCCGAACAGATCAGATTAGGAACACTGCTGTCTCTCTCTCTGTTCTCTCTCGTTTCCATGGTGGATGTTTACCCATGGCAATCAAAGAAGCTGCGATGGAAGGATGATGCTGCCACAGTTCGAAATACTGGTGGAGGAAGGAAGTTAAATAATGAAATTTTGGTGTGATGCATTTAATGAATAAAAAACATTTAATTTCCGTGATATATTATACAAGAACTTCGCTTATTCTAGTTAGCAATTCTAAATTTTGACTGACTTATTTTCAATGTGTTATCTATCAAATTACACAGGTGCACTCGCTAGATAATGTGGAAGCTGTTGAGCAAACAAAAAACATGCTCTACAAGTGAGTTGATACTTGTTTCATGAAGACATCAAATTAATTATTTTGATACTGCTGTCTGTTACATTGTTGTGCAATTTAAGTACAGTTAAAAGTAATCCATAGCCTTTGACAAAACACACTAAATGATATCATGCTAACTTAAACATGTAGCATGAATGACTGTTTAAACATGTAGCTTTGAACTATTTTCAAAATTTTACAGCTATTTCACACTTGACACATATGCAAATCCATATTTAGGATGTGATGCCAAACTTGCTGTAGGCATATGTGCTGATCTTGCAACCTCGATCATGTCTGGACATTTAAAAAATGGCTTTGCTCTGGTAAAATTTTGTTTTAACTATTCACTTAGGGTCTGTTCGTTTGGGGTGAAAACAGACCCAGAAACTAATTTTCTGCAGAAATCTTCTTTCCTCCCGTTCGTTTGGTACGAAAATGAAATACATCGGAAACTTCTTTTCCTTATTTCACTGAAAAATCTGCTTTCGTTTTCCAAATTTTCTCAGTGGAAAACAAAATTTGGCAACGATGACTCTTCTTGCCTCTCTTATCTCTCTCACTCGTGCCAAACCCTTGTCTCACTCGCGCCAAAACTCTTGGGTAGGAACAAGAACCCTTGACACATGCTCGCTTATTCTATTTTTTTCAGCCTCTAAATCTTCCTCTTGCTTACACCGTAGAAGACATATTCTCCTTTTACTAGGTTAGTCTTCAATTTGTATTCTTGCTGCTGATAGATTTTCCTTACCAATTGCTACCAATGCTTATACTCTCCTTCTTTGAGATGCTTATGCTCTCCTTCGAAAGTGATCTAGTCAAATTCAACCCCTTAACTATGGTATTTACCGCTTCAAAATGTCAAAATTGTTTTATCCAGATTGCTAGTTGTGGTACATAAATATAATCACAGCGTTGTATTCCACAAAATATATGATCTTGGACATTTTCTTGTATTGTTCTTACATTTGTCTTAATCTTGAACCAAAATTGTCTAATTTTCTGCCTACATATCTTTTCAGGTTCGGCTTGAGTCGACACAGTCTGCATTGACTCAGCTCCTATTCTGTACCACTGGTGTCTTGCTTATGAGATTAGTACAGTTTTAACTTTTCTATTTCTATTTACAATACAACGATCGGTGGTGTTGTACCAGTTTAGGAAAGTATTATTTGATAAATCAAATGCTAGTTGACATCATGATCAACCTTGATGTGCATCCATGAGACAGAATGGTTGTATAGATTCAATTTTTGTTAGTTGGTTTGAAACTTACCATGAACTGTTTAACTTTTCATTAGTACTTGTGTCACTGAGATAGACTGAAGAGGCACATAATCTGAGTAATTCATGACCTATGAAATTGTTTATCCGAGAGTATTTTTCTTAGGGGTATTTACTGTGTCAATTTATTTTGGAACATGAAAGGATCGTAAATGAAACCAAATAGAAAAGCATTGTTGTGTTATTTTTTATTTATTTTCTTTTTGTTATAGATTGAAGATCCAAATATATGGGGAGTTAGCGATCTGCTGGTAGATGAAATTTTTGAGGCATTAATCAATCAGTAAAACTCCAGAAAAGCTTCAATCAATCAATCAATTAGTTTAGCATTTGCTTTCAAGTTCAAGTTCCACGAAAAATATGTAAATAAAGGTGATTATTTGTGCTTTCCTTGTCGGTTGATATATGCTTGAATTTTGTTTTAAAAACCAAAGGTATTTTATTACATTTCAGAAAGTTTGACGAAGGGACTAAAATTATACTTTTCATCTTAATGAGTTGCAAGTAACGCGTCCACTAGAACTGAGAGCACAACATTTTGAGCAACGTAATTTTGGCACAATTTATTATCTATATATCAATATATGTTCTTGTATCTTAATATTATTTTCTTGCTTGCTTGCAGGTTAAATGGAGCGAAGATTCTTGAACATATTCACTGTAATAAAAGCTTGAATTTTTTTGACTTGAAAGTAGAGAATAAGTTATACAAGTTGTACATAATCGTTGGTTATCCAAAGCTTGTGATTTAAGGGAGTTCCGTGAGAACAATCTAGTACATAAAATTAAGTTACATAAGACATAAGTTGTACATACAAAATTTGTCAAGCGTAGTGAAATTTTTGTTTATTTTAATTTTGGTTTCAGATCAGCTTTTCAACCCCATCTAATATAGTCCTTACCTTTGATTAATTTGTAAAATTAAGGATACAACTTAAAACAATATATAATGCAAATTCTTAAAAATGTGTTTATCTAATTGTAATTTTAAATAAGGTGTACCAATTGCACAAAAGAGGTATAGAGAGGTTACGTCTTGAAAATATATTGAAAGTGAAAAAAAAAACGTCAAAAAAGCTTAAAATAGAATTGCTTTTCATAACAACAATAAAATAAAGATATACATTTTTTATAACATTTTACTATTTGTAATCGTTTTTCTATTTCATGAAATTAGCTCGAGAAAAAAAAACATAAGATATGATTGATCTATATAACAACAATAAAATAAAGACTAATAAGCGTGAGGCAGAGAAGGAAGAGGAGAACCGAGAGCGAGAGCGCGAGGCAGAGTCGACAGACAGAGGGTGCGGTGCGAGAGAGAGATGGATGGTGTAGGCTAAGAGTTCGCCGAAGAAAAAGGAAAGCCAACGATTTCGACCAAAATGAATCGAGGGGAAATACCGCATAACTATGAACCGCTTGGAAAATAATTTCAAGGTTTCCGACTATGTCCTTTTAGATTAACGATCCACATTTAATTATCCAACTTATAAAATTTTGAGGTGAGTGTATGGAAGCACCACCCTTATTTCTGTTATGAAATGGAGTTAATCATATTAAAAAGTACTTGCAAATCATATCAAAAAATAGGATAATGTTTCGTAGATACCAATATTAATACCGACTATCAATACCGATGGTATTATGCACATTTAATTGAGTTACTATGCACATTATTGGAGTTATTTTGCATTTTATTTCATGTTAGTTTTGTACTGAAAAAATTATTATTCATGTTAACAAAATAATATGCAAAATAACTAAAATAGCATGTAGTGTTGACCAAACGGACGAGCAAGAACGCGGGTTGTCCAAGTCACAGATTGTCCGGGTACTGGTTACACGGCTGGGACGGGTTAAACGGGGCAGGTTGGGATGGGTTGAATTTGTGGTGATGATCCAAACCCGCCCATTGACCCGTCGGGTTGGGCGGGACGAGTAGGGATGGGGCGGAAATGGGCGGGTCACGGGTTGAGGCGGGTTGGGGCAGGTTGGGACGGGTAGGGGGCGGGTTGAGGTAGGTTGGGACGAGTTGAGGTGGGTTGGAATGAGTTGGGGCGGGTTACGGGTCACAGGCAAGGGCGGGGGGCGGGTTGGAGACAAGTTAGGAAATGACGTATTATCACGGGTGAAATTTTGAAGGGCGGGCCAAACCTGTATGAAACCCGCCCTTTGCAAGGGTACGGACGAACACGAGTTGGATCGATGGGTCGGTTGGGGTGGACGACAGGAGCAGGCGGACGCGGGTCGGGTTGACTCGTACGAGTTTTGTCACAACACTAATAGTATGCATAACTATATCAATACAAAAAATAACATGCATACTTATTTTCTTAAAAATAATAGCATGAATAATAACTCAAACAATGTGCATAATAACTCAACTAAATGTGAATAATAACATTGATATCACTAGTCGTATAAATGTTGATATGTACGTATAACTCCTAAAAAAATATAATAATGATCAGTAAAATAATAAACCTGAGCCTACGTTAGGTCAGTATGAAACAATTTATGTATACGCAAGCCCATTTTTAAGCCCATTAATGTCTTTCTCCGTCTTAACATTCTTTTGTTTGAAATATGCTCGGGAGTATCGTCAGGTGTTCATGTTTATAATATGCAAAATATTAATAATTCAATAACAATAAGTTGCATACGTCAAAATATATATTTATTGTTTTTATTAAAAATAAGAAAATAGATTTTAAAGGTCGGTATGAAGTTTGAAATATACACAAAATTTAAGATACTTTTACTTGAGTTAGTTTATTGTGAAAATGTTTATTTCGGTCGAAGTGCAAACAGTCCAAATTATATTTTTTTTAGCTCCAAATTTCAATCTAAATTTTTCAATAAATTATTCGTGTTGGATTTAATAGAAAATCAAATTTTATGATATTGAAAGGTTTCTAACTATTTTTAAAAAAAAATTAATAACAATTATAAAAGGTCATTTTTTTAAATTAAACATGATTGTTTTAAAATAATCTTTAATAAATGTCTCAAAATTGTAAAATTTGATTTACTACAAAATTTTAATATAAAGAATTTAGTGAGAAACTTAAATCGAGATTCTGGCTTCAAAAAGATGTAAAATTTTAAACATTCGTACTTCGGTCGAAGTGCGAACTCTTTCAAGCTAGCCAAATTCATTTTTACTGTATCGATTTTCATTTATTCATAATTATACACATCAAATTCATTCCTGATTAAATTGACATTGCTTATATATAATATATTGCAGCCTAACAGATAAATTAAAATAAAAAATAAGAATAGACTGCAACAGTTCGTATTCCTCTTCCATATGCAATACTGCAAGAGGTGATATACTGATTTCTTCATTGATATCTTCATCGTCACGTGTGTGTTATGTACGTTAGACGAGTTATTGTGCATGTTAGATAAATTGCTATGCATGTTAAATAAGTAGTTATGAATGTCTAAAATGTATAATTATTTTTCAGTACAAAAAAAACATGCACAAGAGCTCGTTTAATATGCTCAGATATCGATGAAAGAGTCGCCGAAACATTTTCCATGTTGCAATGCCTCACATCACGATGGTTTTAAATTGAGTTTTATTACTTTCAAAAAGGGATATATAGGAGACAAAAGAAAGGTATCCATCAAGCACGGTGTAGAGCTGCGTTGGATGATGGCCAAGGATGAAGAAAGATGCACGTTGTTCCATGTCGTGTTGAATGTCAAAAAATATTGCCTACGGGGCTTTTCCTCAAAAAAAAAATGTCAAAAAATATTGATTACGTCAAAAAATTAAAGATGATCTCATTATGCATGTTAGAAGAGTTGAAACTCTAGCTACAAGTTAAAAAAAAATATGATCTCATTGAAACTCTTATCAGATGCAACTGTGCTTCTTTAATTAATTTGCATAAACAAGTTCATTCCGTCAGCTTAAACGTTGATAATATTTATTATGTGGCATGTTGATAATATTTGCTAAGAAAAATGGGAGAATTTTGTCTTCTTAGTTAATTTCGATTGTCGGATTCTAAAATACAGATGAATCCGGTTTAAATTGATACTTTAAACCGTTAATCAGATATTTATTATAAAGAAAGTTGCTATTTTCAGCTGTTAATGAGATTTTTATTATATCTAACATATCTACTATTCTGTTCTATTCCCCAATTCTCTCACTAATCACTATTCCTACTTCAGCTAAACTAATCCGTTGCTCACGTACCCCAAATAAAAAATTAAATGAATTTAATCACCGAATTCCACCTTCCAAAAAGAAAAAAAAATGTATATTATATATTACATTAAAAGATATAGGTAGCATTCAATTAATATCCGTTCGTTTCTTTGTCAGAATTTATGGTCCCCATCCACTCTCCAATGTTTCTTTTACGACAGACGAAAGAGTCTGACAAAGATAAGGCCAGATGGGTCCCACTTCTGACGAAAACGCGTCACCACCTCAACGGCTAGCATCTCTCCTTCTCTCATCTGGAGATAATTTGTGCGCTTGAGTCTGCAGACGCAAATCGAAGCTCAGAAGAGACCGAGCAGAGGGAGCACAAAGACAACAGCGAGAGGAAGAACCATGGAGAGGGAATTGGGGAGGGAAATGGGAGATGCGAAGCTTATCTGATCTCCGCCTAGGTACACCATGTTGGTGTTGTTTGTCAAAGGAACTCCAGCTGCTTGTGGGTTTTCTCCTGCTGCTTTTTGGCTGTCAATAAGTAAAATAAAACACACACATTATATTAGAAAAAAATGCAAATAAAACAAAAGAACAAAAAAAACAAAGGTTCTCTTTTGGTCATAAAGCATCTTTTGAGAGATTCTGATGTCATTTTTTTACTCCTCTAGTTAATGCAAATCAATTTCTTTAACCACCGATTGATTAATTAATTTCCGACCTCTATATTTTATGTTAAAGTTAATATAAAGATGTGACCCAAAAAATTGCAAGTTTACACGCAGCAATAACAAATCACTATCAATTGATTTAGTAACGACACCAAACACACGGTCAAAACTATACAACTTAATTATCTACGCTTGCCAAACCTCAACGCAACAAATTCTTCTCTCTACGGCTCTCTCATGTTTCCTACTACAAACAAAGTTGCTATTCAACAATTAACATTTGTATCCAATTATCTTTTACATACCTGGTTGTACTGGGGCAAAATGTGATGATGTAGTTTGCCGCCGCGCATGTAAATGTCGATGTCGCATCGTCGTAGGCGTAGCTGTATGCTCTCGGGCATGCATTCTTGAAGAATTGCGAGTATCCCGACGGCTTACATGTGTTAGGGTTACCGTATGCACCGCTGCAGCAGTACTGTGCCGAGCCGAATGCTTCACATGCGCTCTTGCATGCTACATTCTCGCTGTCTCCGGCTTCTGTTTGTAAAACCACCTGAATTTTGGAATTAACACGTGATTTAGTTCCACAAATTATAATATGGCATTTAAACTTCTAATTAAATGATTATTGGTATAAGTTAATATGAAAAAAAGATTGTTGTTATTACTTTGAGGTCGTTCGGGCATGCCGAATTAAGATCGACCAAGCAACCAGTAGCGGTACAATTGCCGGCTCCGGAACTGCCTTGTGGTACGACAAGCATTGGTACATTGTACCCATCAACCAAGCTCACATCATAGAAATCCATTCCACCGGAACCATCGAGGGTAAACTCGGCTAGTGTGGCTGGTGGTGCAGCACCGCCACCTAAGCACTCCATCTTACCGGACCCACAATCACCAGTGCCGCAAGTGAATTTCCCGGTTGAATCGGTAGTACAGAGTGTGCGGCCCCACATGCGACCCGACCAATTGGTGGGAGCATCAAGGGTGTGGGATTCGCCTTGTGAGAGAGAAAAGCCCGTGGTACTAAGAGCAGCTGTACCAGCACCGGAGAGAATACCGGGCCATACCGTGTATCCGCAATTGTTTGTTATGGTGAATGTTGCAGATAATACAACTGTTAAAAGAATTGAATATTAGAGACGATATAGAAACAGGGGAATAACAAGTGAAACAGAGACAATTGAGAATTGGAAATGTCTCTGTTTCTCTCTTTTATTGGCACAAAACTTTTCACATATATATACCTCACAAATGAGTACATGACACATATGCAATTTCATAAATGTTACCCAATTATAAACACAAAACACTTTAATTTTAAATTTGAAACTTGGGTTATTCAGAAAATGTTGAAAGAACAATAATGAACAATGGAATAATCAACATGTGCAATTGACTTACCAGGTGCAAATAGCAACAGAAGCACGCCATGTAGTGAGAAAATATCAAGATACGAAGCCATCACAGAAAGAATCAATCCGACTTAAATGAGATAAGAAGTTCAACAAAAATGGGAAGAAATGTAAATTAGGTGGTAGAGATTACAATAAACTGGGGGTGTTCGAGCATTTATAGAGAAGAAGGCCGAGTTCCGTTCAGCTATGTCTCTTGTGCGTCAGGTACATTGGTAGGACCCACTTGTCAGAGAGAACACTATTTTTTTTATTTGTTTATTAAGTCGGCAACGGCTATCTCTTTCTCTCTATGGCCTTGGTTGTTGTGTTGGCATGCTTCTGCGAAAACAGAGAGAACACTGTTTCTTTATTTATTTGTTTATTATTTATTTTTGTCAGTACATGTTTATTGTTTTTTGTACGTAAAGTAAAGGGAGTGTATCCCGATTTTTCTAACAGTAGAAATTAAATTAATTAATTATATTTCAACGAAAAAATTATCTGAAAATCTAAATATAGAAAAAATCTGTATTGAAAATACTGATATTTTGGCAATTAGGCAAAAGATCAGGTTGTCAATCCTGACCTTTCGGAAATTTAAATTTACGGCAATTTTTTTCTTGATTTTTTTATTAATAAAAGTATTATTAATTTAATTGATTAGTTAAGTTATATTTAGGTATTTTTAGTAACAACTTCGATTATGCTTGTCGAGATCGTAAATAGTTTATTTCTTTCGTTACAAGTCATCAAACTGTAGGTATCTGAGTCTACTTTTATCCCGTCGAGTCTGATTTGCGATCGGAGAAACAAGCGATTCAAAATTAATTCAGACGCAAACTCATAATAAAAAAATGACTAATTAAGACATAAGTTGAAAATATAGTCAAATTTGATATGTAGATTCCTTCGATGGCAAATTAGACCCGATGTGGTGGAAGTAGACTCAGATATCTACAAGCCGATGGCCTGAGACGAAAAAAAGTTAATTACGATTTTGACGAGCACAACTGAAGTTGCTACAAAAAAAAATATTAAGTATGATTAGCATTTTTTTCAAACTTCAGCTACGCTCTTCGGGACCGTAATTAAGTTTTGTTTATCGTCACTAGTAATAAAGTTGTAGATATCGGAGTCTACTTCCACGGCGTCGACTCTGATTTGCGATCGGAGAAACGAGCGATTCAAAATTGAGTCTAACACAAACTCGTGATAAAAATTACTAATTAAGACATAAGTTGAAGATGAAGTCAAATTTGATATGCATATTTCTCCAACCGCAAATCAGACTCGACGTCGTGAAAGTAAATTCGGATATCTACAGCTCGATGAAGTTGTTACAAAATGCCAGTGCTACCAACACCGATCTTTTCTATATTTGAAGCTTTTCAGGTAAGCTTTCTGTTTAAATATAATTATTGAATTTAATTTCTATTGTTAAAATAATCGGGAGTGTATCTGCAGTTTACATTTTGAGTTCCAATGTATTTAGATATTGAGGTTTATACTTTTATAGAGAGAAATACATTTACAATTTTGGAATTTGCGATTTGCCAATCCCGTGTACAACTTTGTTTTGATAGTTTGCTAAATTTCAGCTTATGTTGCTAAAATCCAATGATAAGCTTTATTTGGTGTTATTTGTGGAGTATAAAAGATTCGTGAATTTTACTATTATTTTCTTAGGTCCAAATTTCCAACGGTTTTAGAAAAAATGATGGAAAGAATTTACTTTTTTTTTTTTTACTTTTTGACTGAATTGTGAGAAAGAGGGTAAACTAGGGTTGAGGCCTTGGGGGCAACCGGGGAATGCTTTTTTTTTTCTCTCTTCCTCTGATCTAACCGTCTAAAGTTTATCTGACGGTCTAGATTTAATATAAAATAGATACCGACAGTTTATATCGTCCGTTTTATTAAATTAAGCAGCAAAAGTAAAAGCAGCAAATTTTCACACATGCTGATTGTCTCATACGCGTGATGCAAATCTCGTTCGTTGGAATGCAAGATAACCTTTAAAATATGCGTTTACTCAAATCTCGAGACAAAATGAAGAATCGGATTTTCATCCCGTACTTCCAGTTGGAGAAGATCTGTGGTTACTCAGAGATGAAGGATAAAAAGAGAATCAAAGAACACTTTGCACTTACCTAATTGGGAATAAATATATATGCTATTAGTTGTTTATTATGGTTTTAGTACAAATAGGCGTTGATTATTTCTAGGTTTACTTTTTCGGAGGTATGTGTTAGTGAACCAATTGATTAATAAAAAGAGAAAATAAAAAAGGTATATAGGTGAAATCGTAGATATTTCACCAACAAACAAAGATATTTTACGAAAGAGGACACACAATTTTTGTTCAACTTCAAATGTATAATAAATGGCCACAATAACACCGTGTGTTATGTACTAACACATACAAGCACGAATACAGAGTACATGTGAGACTGTGACTCACGAGAAATCTAATCTAATGTAATATACTCATAACGCGACATTGCATCGTTGTTCATTTTCACAGTGAAATGAATAGTATTTTCGATGTTTACCGCTACAATAAAATTACTGTAGCTTTTTTTTTGCAAAGTTTTTTGGCGTTGTTGTTTTTATTTTTTTATTATTTAAATAATTTTATTATTGTAATACGGAAATTTTAAATTTAATTTTTTCGCTCGGAAGGCGAGTCGGGCCCCTAGTGAAAATTAGATCGGAGAAACTACAAAGCTTGAGCTTTTTTGTTTGCATTGTGATCAAGGTTCAGCTGGACTCCAGAGTTCCAGGAATCCTTAATTAATCTAATATGAAATAATCTAATATGGCCTGATATGAATAATCTAATATGGTCAGAAATCCGTAATGATCAGATATATTAATCATAATTCGATATTGGATGAGACCTGATCAGATGATCCGACATTGAATGATCCGATAACTAACTCGATCTAGTCTGGTATAATTCGAAACTCAAAATAGTCTAATACCGAATGATCCAAACGCAACCAGACTAGACTCGCCCAATTGCCGCCTCTCTAGTATGGATGCTCTGTTATATTCAAAAAGAGATGTCCTTTTGGAAGAATTAGCAATTTAGCACAAATATATTAGAAATGGATGGCTTTGGTTCATATGCAAGCGTTGAGAATTTGAAGAATTTTTTTCATAAAGAACTAAGAGCATCTTCATTGGTATTCTTTACAATTGCTTATTATGATATAGCAATTGTTATTTCAATTGTTGGATTGTAAATTAATTTGCTAATTAAGTAAATTTGTTTATTAAGAAATTGTTGCTGAAGTGATACACTTGCAAAACGATTGGATAATATTATTTCTCTCTTTAATTTACAATTATTAACGAATTGCTGAGATGGAGTGTCTAGAAATTTATGAATCTTCTTAATTGCTAAAAGTGATGAGTGGTTGTTTAGCAATTAAAATTAATTGCTCCAATGTACATGCTCTAAAGAATACATCATGAACCGATAAAGTCAATGATTTCTTAGAAGAGGGTCTATAGCGCAATTAATTCTTGCGTCTCTAATTTTTTTCATTTTTTCAACTTCCTTGCATTTTTCAGAAGGTTTCGACACCAATTTTACACTTTCGAGATGCAAGTATTACGTGTGGGCTAGGTTGCCCGGATACTCTAAAATCATGTCGCACCGCGTATCGGATACGTATCCGACGCAGATACGCGTGCGATAACGTGTGCGATACGCATCGGATACACCACGTGGTGTATCGTATTATTTTAATATTGGAATACAACAGGATACGGCTGGGATACGACAGGATACGGCCGGGATACAGCACATGATACGACTGAAATATTTTTCAGTGCACAATTGTCAGTATTTTGGTCATAAGTCATTCATCCGAACTCCGATTAAGCTGATTCAAAGTACGTTGGAAAGCTAACAAAGAGCTTTATAATATTGGCTTATCATCTAGGATATTATATTTCTTGATTCCTACAGTAAAATGTACTAAATTAGAGCAATATATATCATTATTCTATATCTTGAATTCTTACATAACAAACTTAATTTAATCTTAATTACTTCTAAAACCTACATAGCAATATATATCATTATTTTAGAACAAAATACTGGATAACATGTATCTATAGTGATAGTTGAATGTAAAAAAATCAAACATTTTAATATATAATGTGTTTTTTTATTATTCTATATATACTTTTGTATCCTAGTTTCTTTAAAAATGGCGTATCCCCACACCCACACCGTATCGAATACGAGACCCATACCCGCACCCGTGCAACATAGCGTGTGGGCCTTATGGCCCTAAAAGTGCTTAAGGGCGCACTATTACTTGCGCCCTTGATGCTCTGTGAAGTTTTTTGGGAATCATTGGCCCTGTTTGTTAAAGAAGTTTGTTCTTTGACCCTTTATGAAAATTTACCGAATTTGACTAGAATACTGGAGGAATTTGGTCGTCGTGATTGACATCGCCATTAATTTTGGTTGAACGTTTTCTGTTTACTGACATTTCGACAAGTGTTCTTTATAGGTTGGTTTATAGGTAGGGGTTTGACAAAACCCGACCGAGTCCTACCCGATCTAGAGAATCGGAGGTCGCGATCCGGACCAGCCCGACTCGAGGGCAAATCCGTGCGAACCTGTCCAAAAGAAATCAAGGGCCTAAAATGGATAGTTATCATCCTTGTTGAAATAAACTTGTGTTAATTCTGATTCGAAAAAGACCTAATATGATCTGTCTAACCCGCCATTAACCTGTGGAAAACTCATGCAAACTTGCCCAAAACCACACACGTTCGTGAAAAACCCATGCAAATGCTGAACTTTTTTCTAACCTTACGAAT